>JAQGBW010000750.1:0-34680 GCA_034698625.1 Julus scanicus | reverse complement strand
GGCGTTGGTGTTTAGCCCTCGTGTTGCAGAAATAGGCCAACGTTAAAAATCAACAAACAAACAAACAAACAAATGGCAGCGTTTTCTTTGGCGCAACCCGCATCTGCGGCTAGCACGCAATCGCGCAATACCAGCCTTGCCGCAGTGCTGCCACCTTGCTACAAGGGTATCCGGACAAATTCTTCCGCTCATGTTCTCCCGCTCAAATTTTCCCGCTCAGATTCTCCCCTGTACAACACTCTCTCGGGTAATCCATAAATTGTCACACTTTTTTGTATCTTTCTAAACACCCCCCACCCCTTAGTCACAATTCCCCCATCCCTTGGTCACAGTTGTCACAAAAACAAACAACCCCTCTCTAGGTGTGACATAATTTTTGAATGGCCCCTCTCCTCTACAACAGGAGAGTTCATTTAATCCGGCGACATTTAATCCCGCGACTAACCTAACCTAACCTAACTTAACCTCACCTAACCTTGCCTTACCTAACCTAACCTAGCCTAGCCTAGCCTAGCCTAACCTAACCTACTATTCTAAAAGCATTTAAGCGGGATTAAGAGTCGGGGGATACAGTGTCACAGGATTATCTGCCGCGGTATTAATTGTGTGGTTTTAACTTTTGCGGGATTAAATGAAGGGGGATTAAATGGTCATACACCGGGAGCAGATTAGGTTGGTTAGGCATGGAGAAAGAGTTGTACAGGGTAGAATGATGCATTTGGGAGAAAGTTGTATCAGGGAGAATGTTGTACAGGGGAGAAATTGAGCGGGAGCAACTATCCTATATTCTGCTACAAGTGAATCTAGGAGATATTCCAACAGGAGATCTCCCGCCATTCAAATTCTACGGAGACTCGTGAAGGCTCATGTGCTGTAAACAGTTTTATCATATAGTAAAATATAGTAAACACGAAATTTTCTCAAATGTTTATGCTGTAAAGTTGTAAACACGAAGCTTACCCTCCGTTATACCCTAAAGAATTTAGCCACGTCTCCACTGCATTTACACGTTGAACATAAAACATGCGCACAACATACACACATACATTCAAGAGAAACCGGAAACATCGTATTCTTGAACATGTTGAAGAATGCTGACCTGTCTCCATCAAAATGTTCAAGAATCCATAGTGTGTGCAAACATATTCTACATACTCGGATCGTGTATAATACACGTTCCTTACATGTTCTCGACACGTTCGAACCCCTTGTTTTTCGGAAACTGTAATCTGTATTGTGGATATGGACAGCACCTATCCAATGTTTGATTATATTTGAATTATACACAGTGTGTGCAAACAGGTTCTAATTCCTCATGTATAATACACGTTCCTTACATGTTCTCGACACGTTCGGACCTCTTGTTTTTCGAAAACTGGGATCCGTGTTATGGATATGGGCAGATCCTATATAATGCTAGCTTATATTTGAATTAAATACAGTGTGTGCAAACATGTTCTACATCCTTTTGTATAATACACGTTCCTTACATGTTCTCGACACGTTCGAACCCCTTGTTTTTCGGAAACATTGTGGATATGGGCATGCATATATATTTGGTTAATATACAGTGTGTGTGCTCTGCGACCACCCCCCTTCAATTTGATCCGTTTTTCCACCTGCAGGGGGCGTTGCTAACCGTTTGGCCGCTTGAATTATCTGCCTCGTGTTTTAATTGGACGCTGTTCTCGTTGACCTTTGACCCTCGAAGCAACGCCGTTCGGCCATTTGTAAAAGTGAGAAGCGGCCATTTTGTCACGTCACCTCCTGCCCATTATAAAGAGCCGGCACCTGGAGTGTTGTTTAAGAACAAAAAAAAAAGTGCATTGTTAGTGTTGATCTAGGACCCATCATTAATAAAAATATGCGAAGGGAGGGGGTTAAAGGGCCGTGGGGGGAGGAGGAAATTACCAAATAACACAGTCTAGAAGCTGGTTTCTTTCGGCTGGAGGGGGGTCCGAATTCATAAATTTTAACACCCAAAAAACGGACAAATGGAAATTTTGGCCTCGGATTTATTTCGACTAGACGTCAAATTACACGTTTTTGAAAAAAACGTATTTTAATACAAATGGCAGAAAAACAAGAGATAGAAAAAATGTTGGTTTTTTAACAAATAAATAAACTGGGATTTACTATCAGAAAATCACTTCGTTATTTACAGTAATTTTTGGGCCTTTTTGCGAATTGATGATGATAAATTGTGATAACAAATAATTGTCGATGTAATTCGAGTAATTATTAATTTGGACAGCAGGATTTTAATTATAATCCGGGTGGAAAAGTTAAACTATATGGACATGTTTAAGCCATATTTAACCCTTCATACATATTTCAAGGATTTTAAGGCTTATTCCTTAAATTTTGAAATGTCATATAAGGTACCAAAATGGAAAAATCACCTATTTATTAAAACACATTTTAAGGATTTCAAGGATTTCAAGGCTTATTCCTTGAAATTTCAACTATCATAAAGGTAAACAGATAGAAAAATTTACATATGGCACATACTGTTAAAATTCAAGGATTTCAAGGCGTATTCTTAAATTTTGAAATGCCATTTAGGTATCCAAATGGAAAAATGATATATTCAAACATTTTTCAAGGATTTCAAAGCCTATTTCTTGAATTTTCAAATGTCATATACATATATAGGTACCCATGCAGATGAAAAATTGTATATATGGCACATACTGTTATAATTCAAGGATTTTAAGGATATCAAGGCTTATTTCATAAATTTGTTACTGTCATTTAGGTACCCATGCAGATGGAAAAATTATATATTAAGACACATTACAAGGATTTCAAGGCTTCTTCCTTAAATTTTAAAAATATCATAAAGGTACCTAAATAGAAAAATAAAATATTCAAACATATTTCAAGGATTTCAAGGCCTATTTCTTGAATTTTCAAATGTCATAGGTGTCCAGAGGGAAAAAATTGTATCTGGCTCATACTGTTAAAATTCAAGGATATCAAGGCTTATTTATTAAATTTTCAAATGTCAAATGAGTACCATGAAAAAAAAATTATGTTGTCAAACATATTTCAAGGATTTCAAGACCTATACCTTACATTTTAAAATATAAAGGTACCCAGATGAAAAATTATATATTAAAACACATATCCAGGATTTCAAGGCTTATTCCTTAAATTTTAAAAATGTCAAATAGTTGCCCAGATGGAAAATTTTTAAATATAGTCAAACATTTTAAGGATTTCAAGGCGTATTCCTTGTATTTTGAAATGTCATATAGGTGTCCAGATGGAAAAATTTATGTCACATACAGTTAAAATTCAAGGATTTTAAGGATTTAAAGGCTTATTCCCTATAGATTTTAAATTATATAATTGCCCAGGGGGGACGGGGGGAGGGGGGAGGGAGAGAATGATACAAGACACATACTATCAAAAATTCAAGGAAATTTCAAGGCCCATCCTAAAATTTTCAAGGACTCCTTCCCATATTTTCTTAATTATCACACACAAAAATGCCACGTGTCTAATTTCTGACATGCCATACATGTGATTTCTCATATCAATGCCATATTTAATTTCATGACCCAAGAAAACATGATTTTGATAATAAATTTGTTAATAAAATTCAGCCATTTTTTTTTTAAGAACGCCATATAAATTAATAAAAGCGCCGTAATTTTTTCTAGCTCATTTTGTGTAAAAATCGTGTAAATAATTGTTAAATGATGTACGCAGCTTGGCACCTTTTGGAATAATCTCCACCCTTATTTATATATTTAAATGTTTAATGTTTGTTGGACCCCCCAACGAGAGACGCCCCAAACAGTGCATGCATGCAGCGCCCCTGGCACACAAAAAACAAAACAAAATGGCCTCCCGTGGCCGTTTTTCCAATAATTACATCGGCCTGTTCGAAATGTGTTTACGTATCAACGTATAAATTCACATCGCAGTGAACATGTTTCAAAAATACGTTTCACTCAAACAACAAAAAATCATTCTTTATTCACTCGAAATTCAAAAGTTTTCATTTAAAAAAAAAAAATTCACACAAAAATTTAACCGAAACACGTGTTTGGCTTTGTAAGTTCTGTCAAAAGTGTCATTTCCGGTGGATAAATTGGACACTGTCATATATTTGCAATAATATACAGTCCATAGTTGGTCCTTCAAATGCATGGGCCAAATATGGTCTTGAAATCCTTGAAATATGCTTGGATTTTGACAGTATGTGCATTATATAATTTTTTCCCCATCTGGCTACCTATATGATATTTTAAAATTTAGGAATAAGCCTTGAAATCCTTGAAATATGTTTGAATATATATTTAAAGAAATATATGAAAATTTAAGGAACAAGCCTTGATATCCTTGAAATATGCTTGAATTTTTACAGTATGCTTGGAATCTGCTGGAATTTTGACAGTCTGCTTGAATTCCTTGAAATATGCTGGAATTTAGACAGTGTGCTTGAAATCCTTGAAATATGCTTCAATATATAGTTGTTTTTTTCTATCATGGAACCTATAAAACATTAGAAAATTTAAGGAATTAGCCTTGAAATCCTTGAAATACGTTTAAATATATATATATATATAATTTTAACCATCATAATTTATGAAAATTTAAGAAATGAGCCTTGATATCCTTGAAAAGGCTTGAATTTTGATAGTGTGGTTGAAATCCTTGAAATATGTTTGAATATGTAATTTTTCCATCTGGGTACATGGCATTTCAAAATTCAAGTAACAAGCCTTGATATCCATGAAATATGCTGGAATTTTGACAGTGTGCTTGAAATCCTTGAAATAGGCTTGAATATATAGTTTTTTCCATCATGGTACCTATAAGACATTAGAAAATTAAGGAATTAGCCTTGAAATCCTTGAAATACGTTTAAATATATTAATTTTTCCATCATTGTATAACTATAGATGACATTTGAAAATTTAAGGAATAAGCCTTGAATATCCTTGAAATATGTTTAAATATGTACGTTTTTCCATCATCGCACCTACTTGACACTTGAAAATTTAAGGAACAAGCCTTGAAATCTTTGAAAAATGCTTGAATTTTGATAGTACATGCCATATACAGTTTTCCAATCTGGGCAACTATAAGGAATTTAAGGAATAAGTCTTGAAATCCTTGAAATATGCTTGAATTTTGATAGTACATGCCATATAAGTTTTTCAATCTGGGCACCTATAAGGAATTTAAGGAACAAACCTTGAAATCCTTGAAATATGTTCGAATATATAGTTTTTTTTCCAGCATGGTATACCTATAAGACATTAGAAAATTTAAGGAATTAGCCTTGAAATCCTTGAAATACGTTTAAGTAAATATAATTTTTCAATCATTGTAACTAGATGACATTTGAAAATTTAAGGAACAAGCCTTGAAATCCTTGAAATATGATTACATTTTGACAGTATATGTTTGAATATATAATTTCTCCATCTGGGTATATAGACATTTGAAAATTCAAGAAATAAGCCTGGAAATCCTTGAAATATGTTCGAATATATAGTTTTTTTCCATCATGGTATACCTATAAGACATTAGAAAATTTAAGGAATTAGCCTTGAAATCCTTGAAATACGTTTAAATATATATATAATTTTTCCATCATTATAACTATTTATAGATGACATTTGAAAATTTAAGGAACAAGCCTTGAAATCCTTGAATTTTTGACAGCATGTGCCACATATAACTATTTCCATCCGTGATCATATGGCATTTAATATAAAGGCCATCATCATATCAAATTTAGATTCAATAATTATATAAAACTCACGCGATTAGTTTTATTAAATGCCTATAAAGTTGAAAACTAAGCTTATTTTAGATTATTTTAATGCTTTTGAAACCTAAGTTTGAATTGCGTCCTAATTTTGCAAACATCACGTTTTATAGATTTTTCCATTCCATAAATAATTTTTATAAAAATATTTTCACTCCAATTAGACCGTTGTATAAAAAGTGAAATCCTTCACAAATAAGGGTAAATAACGATTATTAATCACGCGATATCATGCATTACCCTTTTTTTTATTATTACTAAAAATATGGGATTTCCCCTTTATATAAATCTGTCGAATAATAGCCCTAAATATAAGTTCGTTAATGTTGTTATCGCCTGCTGAATCCCTTAATGGATTCGTATTGAAGGCGTGCGTTGTTATCACATAAGGGGAATTCCCCCTAAGGGGGTCCAATGTTCTTTCGCTCCATAGGTGGGACCTTTTCTTGCCCAATGTGGGTTTTTGCACACCTGTCAAGTGAAAAATGCGCTAATAAATGAGATGGGTTCGAATATCGCGTGCTTTGGCCACGCCCACTTCCTCAGACGCCATTGGTTGGATTTTGGAATTGGGGAAAATCCCTCATTGGACGAAAAGTGGGGAAAAATTTGTTTGTCGAACAAGGTTGTTGCTTCGAAAACTAATTCACCCCCTGCTTATACCCACCTTTTTTTTGCGTTTAAAAGATTGGGGGATGAAATAAGGGGCGAAATAATACGACCGCGTCTCTCCAGGGGGCCCTGGTGGACGCCATCTTGGAAAACTTTTGGTATTTTTTAACTACAATGCATGGCGTGACCTATAATCTAGAACCTCAACTTTTGGATTGGAATGTTTGGGATGTTTTGGATGTGCCCTTTTAGATGCACCGACGTGGTTTTTGGTGGGTTTTTCATGGCGTGGCTGTTACATGAAAATTTCTTGGAATAGTACTTTCAGAATAGTTTTAGAATGCTTTTATAATAATGGTGAAATCATTAGAATGATTACTTGTATAATATTTTTATGTTAGCATTAGAATAATTTTGGAATACTTTTAGAAGAGTTTTGGAATTTAGAAGAACTTTAGAATGAATATCTTTAGAATACTTTTGGAAGTTTTGGAATACTTTAAGAATTCTTTTAGAATAATTTTAGAAGAGTTTTAGAATATCTTTTGGAACACTACTGGAATATTTTTAGAATACTTTTAGAATACTTTTAGAATACTTGATGAATACTTTTGGAATACTTTTGGAATACTTTTAAAATTCTTTTAGAAGAGTTTTAGAAGAGTTTTAGAATATCTTTTGGAATACTACTGGAATGCTTTTTAGAATACTTTAAGAATACTTGATGAATACTTTAAGAAAATACTTTTATAAAAATTTTAGAAAAAATTTAGAATAATGTTAAAATATCAGTAGAATACTTTTAGAATAATTTTGGAATACTTGTATGCAATAATTTAAGAATACTTTTAATGTACCATTATATAGAATCGCTTTGGAGTATATACTTTTAGAATATTGGTAGAATTTACGTTTTGTAATTTTTGTAATACGTTTAGAATACTTGTAGAACATTTTTAGAACATCTTTAGAGTACTTTTGGAATACTTTTTGAATAATGGTAGAATAAAAACTTTTAGAATACTCTTAGAATAATTGTATAACATTTTTAGAATGCTGTTATAACAAATGTTATTCTATATAAATATATTCTAAAGGTTATTCTGTAGTTATTGTAAAAGTATTCTAAAAGTGTTCTAAACGTATTCCATTATTCCAAAAGTACTCCAAAATTATTCTATAATGACATTTCAAAAGAATGCTTTAAGAACACTTTTAAAATGCCATTAGAATACTTTTGGAATAACGGAATTTTTGGAATACGTTTGGAATACTCGTAAAATACTATATTAGAATGCTTTTGGAGAAGTTTTGTGACTGGTTTTATGTCTGATTTCTCATGCTTGGGAAATGTTTCGATAAGTTTAAAAATATTTGTGAGTATCTAGCACAAAAATGTACTTTAAAATTTGCATCGTATTGTAAATTTCTGCGGAATATATTAGTTAAAACACGATTGTAAATAACATCGTTATTTGCGAGAATTTAAAACTTTCTAAAAAAAAGCTTCTCGTAATTAAATGAACATTTTGCAAAATTGGCCCTGGCATATTTTTAAATCCTGGTGATAAATTTTCATTAACGTTAATCAAATTGATGGGAAAAAGTCATTTATTTTAAGCTTAGGTTCGCAAATTATTATTTTATTTGGTTGAATTGCAAATGAGAAAAAAAATATTATTCAAGGTTTTTAATATATAGCCTTGAACATCTTTGAAAATCCTTGAAATATGCTTTTGTTTATGCTTGAAATTTTGTTTTTCTCAAATTTAATTCTTCAAATTTAATATCAAAATTAACATAAAATTCTTTGAAAATTTAAGTTTTTCTTTAATTTAATTTTTTTTTTAAATAATTTTTGGTTAAAAATTCCTAAAAACCCTGGTGAAAAATTACAAATAGATACATATATATGAATTGTCATATATGGGAATAGATTTATAAATTGTTATATATGGACATAGATTTATAAATTTCCAAATATGGGCATAGATTTATAAAATACCATATTTGGACATAGATTTTTGAATTGCCATATGAACATTGATTTATAATTTGCTATATATGGACATTGATTTATAATTTGCCATATATGGACATAGATTTATAAATTGTCATATATGGGTATAGATTTATAAATTGCCATATATGGACATTGATTTATAAATTTCCAAATATGGGCATTGATTTATAAATTGCCATATATGGACATTGATTTATAATTTGCCATAGATGGGCATAGATTTATAAATTTTCAAATATGGACATAGATTTATAATTTACCATATATGGACATTGATTTATAAATTGCCATATATGGGCATAGATTTATGATTTGTCATATATGGGCATAGATTTATAAAATGCCATATTTGGTCATAGATTTGTAATTTATCATATATAAACATTGATTTATAAATTGCCATATATGGACATCTGATATGGCCATATGTTTTCAGACATAGGATATATTGCTAATATGGAATAAATCATATTTAACTCATTTTTTGGTTAAAGTTAAAAACTTGTAAAAAATACTTTTATAGCTATTGTGTCCAATCCGAAATTTGTATGTTAGTTATGGGAATTATTTGCGGTACAATAACCACGATAATATTTTGATTATTATTATTATTATTATTATTAATTTAATTGTGGCTCTCATAATAAAATATGTGGGTCAGTTATTAAACCATCAAACACTATAAAAACTATAGTCAAATTATTAAATTATGTTTTTATAGGTCTGCATTTTAAATTAATAGGTAATAAATTGTATCGGAACTTCTGCTAAAACTGTAGCCATTATCATAATTCCTTCTTTTAAAAAAATGTAAATTGTTTTTAAATTTTAAATTGAAAAAATGTAGTCAAAATTAACATAAAATTCTTTGGATATAGTTTATAGGTTATTAAAGTGCACCCGTTTTTAATTTAAAAAAAAAACACGCCAAAAAACACATTTTTTAAAAGAAAATCAAGTTCGTAAATCTTTATCTGAAATTATAAATGGACCATATATAATTTTACTAAAATTTCTCCAGGTATCGCCTAAGAAATTTTATATAAATTTGATTTTGTAAAATTAAATTATGTTCAATGTCCGGGTAGAATGACTGGAGTGTGCATGTGTGGAGTTTCATGTTCCCTGTTGAACAAAACAATAGAGATTTCTATTGTTTTCTATTGTTATTTGGAACGTTGTTTTCTATTGGTATCAAAAGAAAATTTCTATTGGTTTTATTGGTTTCAATTGTTTTCTATGGTTTTCTATTGTTTTCTATTGTTCAGTCAATACAGCTAAACCATAGAAATCATTAGAAGTCATTAGAAGCCAATACAGGAACCATAGAAAACAATTAAAATCAATATATTGTCTTCAATTAAGCCAACGGCTGACGGCTGAGCCGAGCAGTGGCAACAATTTTCTTCTGATCTAAAGCCGCGTCTCCACCAAAAGTATCATAAATCTGACTCGGTTTATTGAAACAAATTTGCAAAAAAAATGTGCTTAATAGTTTTGTTTCAGCAAACTTATGGCGAGTTTTTTAGTCTAGAATCGTGAGTCTAGACTCATTCTCACGATATCTTGGGAGGCGGTCTAGATCAAAGGAAAAAAATTAGTCGGCCAACGGCTCAATTGAGACCTGATCTAACAGTGTACTGACGAACTGAAGTTCAACGATACAGCAGATTGCAAAATCAAGACTTTTTACGCATCTTAAAATAAGACACTTTTAGCATCCTTTTACAAAATAAGGCACTTTTTGCGTCTTATTTTAGAAATAAGATACTTTGTGTCTTAAAAAGACGCGTTAAGTCTTGATTTCGTCTACAAGAAAAGTCTTAAATGAAGAAATTTTTACAGTGTAGATATGTAGTAGATATGTTTTTAGAAATGTAGATCTTCTGCACTTTGCGGGTCTAAAATTGTGCAGACGGTAGCGTGTCTTGGCAGGAGCGCCATAAACATGACACATTGAACCTTAAGAATCTTTTGGTGGAGACGCTTCGGCTTCATTATCATTCCTGTGACTTCATGGTTTTTGTTTTTTGTTTGTGAATGCGGATTTCTGACTCATTTTGGCGGAGACGCGACTAAAGCTATGTTCGCACAGTCTCCTAAGTGTCTCCTAAGTCGGAAAAAGTTAGGAAAGAGTCACCTAAGTGGATGTGCGAATGCAGCTCTCCTAAAAAAAATTCTCTTAGCTAGGAGAGTAAAGTTAGGAGACTCCTAAGTGACTGTGATGCCAGACTATGCAGTCGGGTAGTTGCAATTATATCAGCTTTGATCCCTACGAATATGGTCACACTGGTTCAAAAGTCAGGTTTTGTACATTTTGGCTGGAAATAGAACGATAGAAATAGAATTTACAATACAGTGCTTTAGTTAATTTCTGAAGTTAGGAGAATGGTGCAAATGCTACTCTCCTTACTGACTTTTAGGTGACTCTTAGCTAAGAGACTATTTAGGAGACTGTGCGAACATAGCTTAAGACCACCTCCCGAGCGATTAGTCCAGTGGTTCCAGAAACATGATTCTGGACTCAAAAACGACTCATAAGTTTGCTGAAACAAAAGTGGTAATCAAACTTTTTGTGCAAATTTGTTTGTACAAATCCGCTTCGTGTTCCATTTGGTGGAAACCTGGCTTTAGACAGGGTCACAGTTTAGACACAGGTCCCAAGTCGGGATTGACACATTTTATGCTTATAGAGAAGTTTACTCAGAATGCATTTAGACAGGTTTTACTGTAGTACCTATAGATTTTCAACCCAATTTTAGCCTACAATTTAATTTGCTCATATAAAACCTAACTTATCGCATGGTGAAGAAAGGCCTTATTCCTAACTAGGTATTGAATTTACGATTTCACCCCCTGGTGGTCGTATGTAAAACGTGTTCCTCCCCATTAGTGGCAGCGCCGTATCTCTCTCATTCGCCATTTATGGAAATTAAAGCATTGCACGTTTAACACGTAAGCCAACGATATAGCTTCATTCGTGTTTAGACCCGTAATTATCTTTTTTTTGATTTTCGTTATGACCGATGAAGAGATTATACCTACATGTTGTTTTTTTTTTTGCTGCACAAATTAGGCTAGGCTTATGTTCCCTCTTTGCTGTATTTGGCTGTTGAGCCGAGGGGTTTTAACACGCAATTTTGACAACCTTAAATAGCTTTTCCCTCGTTATTCCCGCGCACGGCTTTTTTATGACATGAAAAATCAGGATGTGCCGAAATTAGTTTCGTGTCTGCCCACCTCCGTGATATGGGCACCCTCTGGAATTAGACCACCTCTTACAGTTTGGGCACTGTAATGGACCCTTCTTGGTTTACATTTGTGTGCACAAAAGGTCCACTAGTAGAGGTGATAAGGGACTCGACCCGTCTTGCCTATACAGTCGAACCTGTATATCTCGAAATTTCTGGAATTCCCTACCTTTACAATCTAAATTCGGTGTATTTTCCAAGATGTTCTTCCAAAACCTTTATTTCTCGAATTTCAAACAAGCCTCAATTTTAAAAATCGGTGTTCTTTCAATAGATAGCACGCATAAAAATTTTGTTTGTCCAACTACAACTTACAAATTTTCTTGAATCTCAAAAAAATGTCAGACAAGAAGGATTCACAGCTATTGCTAATCTTAGGTGGATAATCGAATCAAAGAGGGTTAGACGTCAAAAATCTTAAAAGAATATTATATATATTTCCAAAGTTGAAGGTATGCTAAAAAATTTGCCATTGTGATTACGTATTCCTTGAAATTAATAAAAAAATGTCGTTCGTAAAGGTATTTTCTTTTAATATGTATACATAATCAATAATGGAAAACATTTTATACAATAGTCATTTCAACCTGTTTATCTCGAAATTTTAATCCTTCCCATGGAATTCGAGATAGGCTGGTTCGACTGTATTTTAGTTCTTGTTTTGGTTATTTATTTTGGGTTTGTGGTTATTAAAACAGGTTTCGGGTTTATTATGTTGGTATGTTTCATTTTATTTTCTTTGTGTAAATTACCTTCTTGGTTCAATCAATCCTTTGTTTTTGTCATTGGGAAAACCTGAAGGGTCTCAATAATGTAGTTGAAGTTACTCGTTTTCTGTCCAAAATCTTTTACAATAAAGAGTAAATCATAAAAGTTATCAGAATATAAGATTTATATTATCAACTTGCCTTTTAATGGAAGAATAAAGGGGCATAAACGCTAAACCCCTGTACCACAGTTGCTCAAATCGCATGAGTTTGGGACCGAGCTGTCTCAAGTCCCGGATGCATACCACAACTGCACAGAAAATTTGCAAAGACGAACTCAAGACAATAAATGTGAGACTCGCCCCTGTAGTACAGTTGCTCAAATCGCATGAGTTTAGGACCGAACTGCGTCTCAAGTCCCGGATCCATGCTGCAGCTGCACAGAAAAATTGCCAAGACGAGCTCAAGACTGCCTAAATGTGAGACTCGCTCCTATACCACAGTTACTCAAATTGCATGAGTTTGGGACTGAGCAGCGTCTCAAGTCCCGGATCCATGCCGCAGCTGCACAGAAAAATTGCCAAGCTGAGCTCAAGACTGCCTAAATGTGAGACTCGCTCCTGTACCACAGTTACTCAAATCGCATGAGTTTGGGACTGAGCAGCGTCTTAAGTCTCTGATGCATGCTGTAGCTGCACAGAAAAATTGCCAAGACGAGCTCAAGACAGCCAAATGTGAGACTCACTCCCGTGCCATAGTTGCTCAAATCGCTTAAGTTTGATACCGAGCTTTCTCAAGTCCCGGATTTATGCCGCAGCTGCACAGAAAAATTGCCAAGACGAGCTCAAGACTGCCAAATATGAGACTCAACAACTGTGGTAGGGTGTCATCTCAAACTTTAGCTTAAACTTGAGATCCAGCTTAGAAGAGGCAAAGCCCTACCCTCCTTCCCCCCACAGGAAGTCCAGAAGGCTCCTTAATTCTTGCATAATTTGAAAGGCGAGACTATAATATTAATCATGTATTCTGATAATTTTAATGATTTATTGTTTATTTAGTGATTGTTAGTTATGATATAAAAACTTACACAACTTTGTAACATGAAAGTTTTAAGTAAAAAAAAAATAGAATTTAAAATTATTAGTCAGTTTTTACTGTTGTATCATTTTTCTTGGATGAACGTGGATTTGATGTGTTATTCTGCAATTATTAAACTAGTTTTAATACTTAATTAATGTAATTTTAAACAAAAAAATATATTAAAAGACGAACAAAAAATTGTAAAAATGAACTTTGCGAATTAATTATATTAAAGAGAGAATTTGACGTGCCATTTTATAATTATTAAACTTGATTTTTTGTTCATTGACATAATTGTACTTTTTTTATAATTTTGATAAAAAGTATATTGAAAATCTTAACAATTTTTAAAATATACTAATGTATTTAGCAAGTTTAAAATTCTTTTTAGAAATGGATTTTATGAATTATTTTGCATTGATCAAACCAGATTTAATTAATTTTTAATTAATATGATTTTTAGATTTTTTTAAAATTATTTTGAAAAAGTAACCATAATTTATAAAATAAATATTGCAAATTAAACGAAAGAACTTTAAAATCATTAGCCTATTTTACTTTAAAATGCTAAAGATTTTACTTTAAAAATACTAAAATTGTTATTTTAAATTACAATTTAAATAAAATTTAGGATAAATTTACTTTAAAATACAATATTATGTTACATATATAAATATAGATAAAATTATCTTATTATTGAAAAAAAAAACAATAATATGAGTTAGCAATTTTTGTACTAAGGCCACATATAGTATACTTAAATATCTTAAATGCGCCCATTGTTCGGAGGTTGGATGGCAAATATCATATAAAGTTAAGACGAAACTTCCCATACCTTATAATTATATTTCAATGTGTACCTTCATGCGAGAAAAACAGTAAAAACACTTGACCAAAAGCACAAAAAAAAATCACTTTGAAGTTTGCACCCGTTATGTGTTTGCGCACTAAAGGTAAATATTTATGCTTGAATTTCATCCTCACCTCCAAAAAATCTTGTTATTTCGGGGTATAATCCCCCTTAGCACCCCAAAAACGTGTTATTATAAAAGCGTGGTTGTTGCTCTATCACTATTTTCAAATTATACCACACGACGTTTGCAGTTTTTTTTTTTTTTGTAACCTGTACCACCTTAGCCACATTCCTAAACATAACATTTTTTGCATTACTTTGACCATTGAGATGTAATTATAGGCTACACCATTAGCGCTCACTTTTTACTTAGTGCCGACATATATGACTTATGAACTGTAAAGTGGCGCCATCTATGACTTATGCGATGTTAAATACATTTCCATGTATGGTATTTCCTGCAGTACGAGACACAAAATGTGACTTTTTGTCTATAATTTCTTACATTATTGGCGAATTTTTGTCCTGAAGCTTCACTGTAATGAACATAAGCTACACTGCAATACTCATGAGCTTCACTGCAATACACATGAGCTTAACTGCAATACAGATGAGCTTTACTGTAATGCACATCAGCTTCACTACAATGCACATGAGCTTTACTGTAATGCACATCAGCTTCACTACAATGCACATGAGCTTTACTGCAATACACATGAGCTGCACTGCAATACACGCAATATTAAATACAACATGAGCTTTACTACAATTCACATGAGCTTCACTGCAATACACATAAGATTTACTGCAATACACATGAGCTTAACTGCAATACAACATGAGCTTAACTGCAATACACATGAACTTTACTGCAATACACGTGAGGTTAACTGCAATAAATCATGAGCCTTACTGCAATACACGTGAGCTTAACTGCAAGACACTTGAGCTTAACTGCAATGCACGTAAGCTTTACTGCAATACACGTGAGCTTAACTGCAATACACATGAGGTTCACTGCAATACACGTGAGCTTTACTGCATTACACATGAGGTTCATTGCAAGACACACAAGATTCAATACAACATGAGCTTTACTGCACTATACCTAAGCTTCCCTGCAATACACATGAGCTTCATTGCGATACACGAGCTTCACTGCAATACACGTGAGCTTTACTGCAGTACAGCAAAAGTTACACTGCAATACAGCATGAGTTTCTCTGCAATACACATAACTTCCGTGCAATACAACATGAGCTTCACTGTGATACATGAGCTTCCCTGCAATACACGTGAGCTTCACTGCAAAACAAATTTACTTCATTGCAGTACAACATGAGCTTCACTGCAAAACAAATGAGCTTCCCTGCAAAACACATGAACTTTACTGCAATGCACATGAGCTTTACTGCAATGTACATGAGCTTTACTGCAATACACATGAGCTTTACTGCAATGCACATGAGCTTCCCTGCAATGCACATGAGCTTTACTGCAATACACATGAGCTTCATTGCAATACAACATGAGCTTAACTGCAATACAACATGAGCTTTACTGTAATGCACATCAGCTTCACTACAATACAACTTGAGCTTAACTGCAATACAGATGAGCTTCATTGCAAAACACATGAGCTTCACTTCAATACACATGAGCTTCATTGCAAGACACATAAGCTTCACTTTCAAAGATAAACGTGTAAAATGGTTTGTATAAATGTTTGCAGTCTTATGTAGAATATGACAAATATGACATTATATATGGCCCTATATAATTCTCCACCCTGGTTTTGCATACAACCCCCTTCCTATCTAAAGAAGTAGCCAGAAATGTAGGCTGCATACCACGAACTTCACCCCCCAATTACTTGATAACCCTCTAGTTTTAAGAAATGCGTGATTTTCTGAGAAAATATGTAGAAAGCGTTGAGGCGACTCAAAACACCCTCTCTTTTGAACACACGTGTGGAAGTCATCCAAAAACGTCTTATGAACGGAAGACAAATGACTTTGTTTTTGCCTCGTTTCTTTAATTGTTCGTAAATGCAGTTTAAACAAAATAATGCAAAACTTCAAGTTTGTGAAAAACCTTTCTTCTCTTTTCTGCAAATTGTTCATGTTGATCAAGTAGACCGAAATGACCTTACTTAATTAAAGTCGGGAAACATGAATTTCAAGGAGGGAATCTTAAACTATACTTGGGGAATAAGGCCCCAAAGTGGACAAAATTATACCGAGTGGTTCAGGCTTTTTAATTTTTGAAAAATTTATATTTTGGAGGTCTTCAGAATTTTGGAGGTGTTAAGAATTTTGTGGGACTTCTTTCAAAGCAATTTTTGTCCTTTAGCTATAGGTGTAAAAAAAAGTTGGACACTTTATTGGTATTAATTGTCTTCTATGGTTCACCTATTAACTTCTATTGACTTCTATGGTTTAGCTGTATTGACTGAACAATAGAAAACCATAGAAACCAATAAAACCAATAGAAATTTTCTGTTGATCCCAATAGAAAACAATAGAAACCAATAGAGATTTCTATTGGTTTCTATTGTTATTTGGACATTTTATTGATTTTAATTGTTTTCTATGGTTCATGTATTAACTTATATTGACTTCTATGGTTTAGCTGTATTGACTGAACAATAGAAAACCATAGAAACCAATAAAACCAATAGAAATTTTCTGTTGATACCAATAGAAAACAATAGAAACCAATAGAGATTTCTATTGGTTTCTATTGTTATTTGGTCACTTTATTGATTTTTATTGTTTTCTATGGTTCATGTATTGACTTCTATTGGCTTCTATGGTTTAGCTGTATTGACTGAACAACAGAAAACCATAGAAAACAATAGAAAACCATAGACTACAATTGAAACCAATGAAACCAATAGAAATTTTCGATTGATACCAATGAAAAACAACGTTCCAAATAACAATAGAAAACAATAGAAATCTCTATTGTTTTTTTCACCAGGGGCAGGGTTAAATGGAGTTTTGCCAGGGAACAAGAAATTATTTGTATAACTGAATGTTTCGTGTAACTGAGCTTCGTATAAGCGAGACTCCACTGTATATATAAGTATTTTTAAACTCTTTTTCAGAATATAGGTGGCGCTACTAGTGAGAATCACCCCGTTCCATTAATGGTCTATTTGTCTAATAAATTAAGTATTCCATACCTTTTTTTTCTTTTTCTTTCAGAATATATAAACCACCAACAACACTGAATAAATCCATCATTGGACCATGGTCAATTACACCGCATTGAACAGGCCCATTGACCATATAGAGTGGCGAAATAACACTAAAATGGAAGAGGCCCTTAATGGCGTCGAGGTAGGCTCGTAAATCAGTGATTGGGCCGTGAGAAAGTTCCAAATCCATCCTTGGTCACCTCATTGTTGATTCCAGTAGAAAAGTCGATGATGGGGCCTAATGGTCCGTGAAACTTTTTTTGGAAAATTGCTCTTTTTTTTGTTTTGGGGCTTTTCAGAGCCTTTCAGAACAGTGTCTTGTCACGCTCCTGGGTGGTGTGTAGGCCCAATATGGCTACCAGAAATCCCCTCTTCTTTTTTGTCAGATTCTTTTTGCCCCTAAAGACAGACCCTAAAAACCATAAAGTTCTTGGATGTTCTGCAGATAAGGATTTAGGTCCTTTATAGTGGACAATAGATGATGGTCCAATAAAACCATCTTGGTAAGGGGCGCCCCCTGCATTTTTTCCTATGCTCTTTTCAACTGTTTTTCTATACCCCCTACTAAAGACCCCTAAAGACCCATCAATAGGTAGCCCTTTGTCCACCTCGGACATGAGTTGTCCCACATAGGACCCTTTGCTGGTCCTATCGCCTTCAGATAGTGTTAAAGCGTGACGTTGTAAACCACGCTCGCTGGCAGGTGGCGCTGAGCCTGTGGAGGAGGGGGGCTATTTCTTAGGGCCTTAGGGTACACAAAAACCGCCTTTACGACTTCCACGAACACAATGCCTTTAAGCCAAATGGCCAAATGAACAGCGGGTGACTCTGTTGTGACCACTGATGACCGGCAATCAAGAGATGGCTAGGCCAAACTTTAGGGGTGATGGACAATGGACCTGACAATGGGACGCAACAAAGGACCCCTAATGGGTTGATTTTCGACCATTTTGGTGCCCAAAGTGTTTCCATTCATCGGTGTGGTCACTTCCCACATGCTCACTGACCAAAGTGATATTGACCGCTTCTTTTTACCTGCGCCGCGAACGGACCACTCTCCCCTCAGGCCCTTATCTGTCTGGGGACGGGACCTCCCTTCTTGGGCATTACTTGTGGACCCTTAAGGGCTTTGGAATTGATAGGGTTGAAACGGGAGGATGAGGGTATGAGGCCCTAACTCCACAGTTGCTCACCAAAGTGCAGCTCAAGCTTGGCCTCTTCTAAACTTTATCTCAAGCTTAACCCTGGTGAAAAAAACAATAGGAACCAATAGAGATTTCTATTGGTTTCTATTGTTATTTGGACACTTTATTGTTTTTAATTGTTTTCAATGGTTCATGTATTGACTTCTATGGGTTGGCTGTATTGACTGAACAATAGAAACCAATAGAAAACGACAGAAAACAATAGAGATTTCTATTGTTTTTTATTGTTATTTGGACATTTTATTGATTTTAATTGTTTTCTATGGTTCATGTATTGACTTCTATGGGTTGGCTGTATTGACTGAACAATAGAAAACGATAGAAAACAATAGAGATTTCTATTGTTTTTTATTGTTGTTTGGACACTTTATTGGTTTTAATTGTTTTCTATGGTTCATGTATTGACTTCTATCGACTTATATGGTTTGGCTGTATTGACTGAACAATAGAAACCAATAGAAAACGATAGAAAACAATAGAGATTTCTATTGGTTTCTATTGTTATTTGGACACTTTATTGATTTTAATTCTTTTCTATGGTTCATGTATTGACTTCTATTGTTTAGCTGTATTGACTAGAAACCAATACAAAACCAATAGAAAACGATAGAAAACAATTGAAACCAATATAACTTTTCTATTGATACCAATAGAAAACAACGTTCCAAATAACAATAGAAAACAATAGAATTCTCTATTGTTTTTTTACCAGGGAAACTCAAGCTTGAGTCTCATATTTGGCTGTCTTGTCACAGTCTTGAGCTCGTCTTGGAAAATTTTTCTGTGCAACTGTGGTATGCTTCTGGGACTTGAGATGGAGCTCAGTCTTAAGCTCAAGCTCAAGACAGCTTTTGTTAAAATGGGTGAATATAAAAGCATAAAATGTACAGAGGTTGTACTGTACGTATAACCTCTCTAAAAGCATAAAATGTGCAAAAGTTGTACTGTACGTAAAACCTCTCTAAAAGCATAAAATGTGCAGGTCCCGACTTGGGACCCGTGTAAAAATGAATAAACCTCCCTAAAGTAATAATGAATAATTTGTATTGGCCCAAATGATTTTATAAGAGAATATATTAGCACAGGAACTGCACAAAATAAGACGAGTTTCATGGACCCTGTATATTCACTGTGATCCATTAGTTTTTCCCTATGCCCAACTTGAGAGGGTGGATTTTAACAATAGGAATTAGTGACAATGTCTCCACACGACTTAATGCTCTTTGTTTTGTGTGTTGTGCAGCAGGGGGCGCTTCCACCAATTTGCAACAATTTCTGGCGACCTTTAAAAAGTCGGCTTGTCATTGTTATTGAATGGCCATATATATAATTTAAGCCATGATGGGCCGCCATTGTCCACTCTTGTCCACTCTTCCTTTACTCAACAATATTCTCAGCCCTAAACAATGGGCTTTTTGGAGGCTACCGAATTCCCATACATTCCACACATTCCTTCGAATATGGCCATTAGAACAAAGCCCTCTGGTGGTCAAGTTGTCGTTTTTTTAAGGGGTGTCTTTTATGGACTGTCGAACCGATATTTGATACTGTTTACCTCCATATAAAAGTATACGAGGTGTGTAAATTAAGTAATGAGACTGACTTTTTCAACCACAACATCAAACAAATTATACATTTTATATTTACTGCACTAGTCGTGACCTCCATAACCTACTTATATCCTCCACAGTATATACTGCAGTATATATGGGGATATAATTCCAAATATTTGTAAAAATATAGGAAAAATATATAAAATAGTCGAATTACAATATTAGTTGTTTATGGAGGTCACGACTAGTGCAGTAAATATAAAAGGTATAATTTGTTTGATTTTGTGGTTGAAAAAGTCTCTGAAAGTGATTTAAGAAAATCAGTCTCAATACTTAATTTACACACATTGAATACGCCATGTATAATTTTTCCACATGATATTTACATATGAACAATAGATAAATGGCTTGATATTAGTTGTTTGCATTTTTTTACTATTAAGCCATTTATCTATTGTTCATGTGTAAATATCACGTGAAAAAATTATACATGGCGTATTCAAGGTGTGTAAATCAAGTAATGAGACTGATTTTTTTAATTGTTTTATTCGAGTTATAATTTAATATTGTCTCCATCAAAATTACTTCCTCGGATAGCCACACAGCGCTGGAGACGGTTCTTCCAATCTCGTTACTTAATTTACACACCTTGTATATATGTAGAATACTGTACTGTATGTTGCCATGTACGTTTTAAGACATATATGGGGCGTGATATGGCCCTTATATAATTGCTCTATATTTGCCATAAAAATCAAAATATTATGAGTCGTAATTTACAATCCAATTCCATACTAGTTAATCGTCTATTATTTTAATCGGTGATTGCATGTATGGTGCAACCCATATCTAATTTTGATTTAACACGCGTATTAAGGTGTCAACTGCCCCCATATCTAAATTTGATGCACATATATGTAATTATCGAGAACCGATTTGGCAATTGTTGACGTTTAAGTTGTATATTCACTGACAACTCACATGTCCAGAGGGTGAAAAAACAGATATGGCCCTAGGACACCTGGGTCTTATTTTACACCTGGGATATCATAATCGTTAATTATTGTAAAATTTATATCTGGGGAGAAAAGAACCTTCTCTTGACAGCTTTACAAATCCACCTGCTTTTATGCATGACTTTTTTTATATGTGACCAAAAAAAACCGATGCTAAAATATAATTCATTGTAACTTAATTAAAAATACAATAATTTTAATGAAATTTTCAAGTTGTGTACTTTTGTTACTAATCTTTCAAATTTCCCTCATGTAGGTGGCGCTGCACGTCAGCATTATTTTTATTTCACTGATTTCCCTGCCGACAAATCCATCCTATACTTGCCATGTATTTTTTTTAACACATTTTTCGAAAGAATACACATATTTTACAATAAATTTCCGAAATTTAATATTAAGTAGAGTATGAACTACCATGTAGAAAAGGTGTTATCTGAATATTTTCAGTAAAAAGACAAAAATAAATGAATTTTTCTGCTTTCGCCGATAAATCGTAAAGCTAAGTATCCACCATAAGAAACATAAACAAAAAACAAACACAAAAAACTCTAAAACAATCATGTTTTTCCATGTTTTTCCAAACATGTGTTGCAAATTGTGTCAAAAAAGACAAAAAAACACGAGTGTACGCACCTATTACATATTTTGAGAAACAAGGCATATTTCAAAATGAAAATCCCATGGTTCAATGCTCTTCGTCATCAACTACGTCACGAAACATTTGAGAAACATTTTTTCCTTTGATCCGGACCGCCTTTCGAGCGATCGCTACGAAACATCGAGAGACATCGAAATGTGGGGAAAAAACAGAAGTTTTCCACACATGTTGACAAACACTTCTGGACACATCAATGTTTGTATGTTTGTGTGTATGTTTATGTTTCTCTAATGTTTCGTTTGGTGGATACACTCCTTAAGACACGTGCTAGCTGCTCCCTCAAATCAAAATAAGGAACTACACACGTTTTGAAAAACATTGCTCTATTTGGTTCATTTAATATGGTTGATCATAATACAATTTTTGTATCGACAGCACTGTTATTTTTTCGAAATGCACATGTGTCTGATGACGTTAAGAAGGATCACAACCCTATCCTTTTCAATGGGTCGGGCTTGCAAAGATACTCACAGTTGAATGAGGGAGGTTTGGGTGGGGGTGAGAATTGTGTGGGGTGGCTTGATGGATCAGCAAGGGCCTCATCTTGTTGTTTTTCACTTTAAAATGGTTGATTTTTTAAAATTAATATACACTTTTGAAAAATGTCCGTTATTTTGCACACGCTGCCAGCAGGTGGCAGCATGTGATAGGCAAGTTGTGAGTACAAAAATTCAAATAATAATTTAATTTTAAAAAAATCAACCATTTTATCGTGAAAAATGACACAATCAGTACCTTGCTGATTTATAAAGCAATTTTACTCAATTTTTATTTATATTTAAAATTTTTTTGTTTGACTGTGAGTGTATTTGCAAATTTACCCATTGAAAGGGATAGGGTTGTAATCCCCCTGAATGGGGGATTCTGAGTAAAGAGCAACAAAATTGTGTTTTGTTTGGAAATGCACATCTCTTCTCAAAAACATAATGTGCCGTGACAATTTTGGCATCCAGTGTGCCATGAATAATGACACTCGATATATTTCTAAGATAAGCCTCTGACATCCGTTATTTAATCTTTTAAAAACTGGAGTTTTCGACTAAAACACCTTTTATTTGACGAGGATTTTGATAAAATGCAAATTTATCACACGAATTATCTAAATTTCATTGCTGTTTATTTCCTGTTTTGTTTTTGGTGAATTTTTGCTAAAAAAACACGTCCTCTTGTTAATACACAATGGTCCCAGGTGTTAAGGGGGAAACAAGAGTGAAAAACTTTTTAGGGGTAATTTGGCAGCTGTAAAACATGGAAAAAAATGTGGTCCATCTTAATGGCGAGGTGTGATAAAAATACACTTCTAAAGAAACCGACACTTTTTTTATTTTTAGGGAAAAAAAATGTACTTTTAGCAAGTTTTTGACAATGGAAATGAGGAAAAGGGAGATGTAATACAAACCCCTTAATGATTAGATTTTTAACACAAATGTTCAATACACTATAGCTAATTATTTACTAATGATTTCTTTGCTTGTATTTGGAGAAGTCGAGAAAGTATAAAAAATACAAGAAAATACAACTACTTTTTTCTATTTTTTTAATCGTTTTTTATTTATTTTTTTACAAGAAAATAAAAATACAAACGAATAAAATTAAAAAAGAAAATAGATAAAAATACATGAAAGTACTAGAAAATAGAAAAAATGCAAGAAAATACAAGAGAATATATGAAAAATTAAGAAAATATAAAAAAAAACTAAAAAATACAAGAAAATAAAAAAACCTACTTTTTTATTTTTTTAAAATTTTTGTTTGTTTATTTTTGTTTGTCTATTTTGCAAGAAAATTCTTGAAAATATAAAAAATACCAAAAAATAAAAAAATAATAATTATATAATCTATTTGTTTGTGTTTTCTTTGTTTTCACTCATTTTCTTGTATTTTATATTTTTTTATGTAGTGTTTTACAAGATGATATCAAATACAAGCAAATACAAAATTATACATGAAAATATCTGAAAAAATACTTGAAAATACAAAAATATATAAGAAAATACAACAAAATGTAAGAAAATATATGAAAAAAAAATGATAGAAAACAAAAATTTACAGAAAAATACAGGATAATGAAGTACAAGAAAATACAAAAATATACAAGAAAATAAGAAAATACAAAAGAACAAGAAAATTTATGGAAATATATGAAATGAATAAAAAAAATGCAAGAAAATACTTGAAATAATAGCAAAGGAATGTTTATGAGAACCCGGAAATTTGTACATTTTTTAAAAAAAAATTGCGCTGTTTTTAAACCTGTTTAAAGCTATACTTGGTTGTTTTTTTGATGTCCTAATGTGAGAAGGGTGTTAATTGAGTAACATATCGCAAATTGTCTTATCACTATATACTTTGTCAACTTGGCTCTTTTTTTTTGTGGTATCAACAGGGCCGTGGTAGAGTATAAAAACTATATATATATAAAAAATTGACTATGTAAAAAAACTGTCCATAAATAGAAAAATCCACGTATTAAAAATATACAAGCGTGAGTAATAATATGCCTCATGGAGATGCATGGATTTACAAAAGGGTAGAAAAAACCGATATTGGTCATATGGTTTTGTTTTCTATATGTAGCTAGACCAGAAATTGGACATGCATGACCATATATGGTCATGCATGGCCATATGTGTCCGCATGTCTTTATATGCATGACTATTTGTTCAGTTAAATATGCGTGTCCATACAAGATCATGAATTACGAACATTTGGCAATGTACAATAGAACCTGTCTAAATAGCATCCTGTGTAAATGAATAACCTCTCTAAATAGCATCCTGTGTAAATGAATAACCTCTCTAAAAGCATAAAATGTGTCGGGCCCGACTTGCATGGGCCCGAGTGTACAAATGAATCTGTCTATACGCATATTTTTCACTGGTCCCAAGAATATGCTTTTAGACAGGTTCTAATGTACATGACATAGATGATACTTGCCATATTTGGTGAAAACTTGACAATGTGGTCCCATACATGGTATTTAAAATATATCTAATCGATGGCCAACTTAGGTACAGTAGTACCTGTCTAAATGCATACGCTTGGGAGTAATGAAAAATATGCTTTTAGACAGGTTCGTTTATACACACAGGGCTCTGGAACATTTTATTCTTTTAGAGAGGTTATTCATTTACACAGGATGCATTTAGACAGGTTCTCACTTGGCTATATATGGTCCATATATATATATATACATGCATAGCATTTCTACATACGAAAAAAAATAAAATTACATACGATTTGAAACTTAACAGGAGATTAACAGACATTAAAACATGGGATTAACAAACTTAACTGGTGATTAACAAACTAAAAACTTAATTGATGATTGACAAATTTTAAACTTAATTGATGATTAACAAATTAACTAAAAACTTCCCTGGGGATTAACAAATTTAAAACTTAATTGATGATTAACAAATTAAATAAAAACTTAACTGGTGATTAACAAACTATTTAAAACTTAACAGGGGATTAACAGATATTAAAACATTGGATTAACAAACTTAACTGGTGATTAACAAACTAAAAACTTAATTGATGATTAACAAATTATCTAAAAACTGAACTGGTGATTAACAAACTATTTCAAACTTAACAGGGGATTAACAGATATTAAAACATTGGATTAACAAACTTAACTGGTGATTAACAAACTAAAAACTTAATTGATGATTAACAAATTATCTAAAAACTTAACTGGTGATTAACAAACTATTTAAAACTTAACAGGGGATTAACAAACTAAAAATTTAACTGGGGATTAACAAACGTAAAACTTTATATATAAACTTATAAACCTATATATAAACTTTTAACAGTCTTATATAATGTCACCCACATGCATATCCCATAATATCGTCTTAATTTAGGCGTTTATTATGATATAAAAATAGAACGGTGCCAAATTGCAGACCCAGATCTGTCAAAAAAAGGAAGAAAAAAAAAACATGGAAAGGTATAATGATTAAAAAATCACTGGCAACATTTTGATCAGGGTTTCTTAAATATGTTTTGTGTCATTGTGACGTCATCCGAAGCATGATTAAGTGCTATTTCCATTATCCAGATATGGCAAATGTGCTTACTCACGAATTGCATTAATGGAACAATCAGAAAATAATTGAAACTTTGGGATACATGTATCTGATGCCGTACTTTGAGGAAATCATGCCAAACATGCGATAGTATAATTAACCCCCAACAAAAATATATACATTTGTATATACAATATCGTGTTCTGTAGACATTAACACAACTTGTATACTTTTTATTATGTTTACTGAAATATATATATATCAATATTAATAGTGTATATTTTATCAGTTAGTCACGTTATACATTGTATACTAGCTGGATGGAATATTATGGTACATCGTTGGGAAATTTCAACTATGGAAATATGTGAAATTGGGTATAATTATGGGTATATATCTATACGTGTAGGTCCATATCTGGATCGGAAAGCTGTATATGGGCATGTATGGGTTCTATATAGTCATATAGGGCCATACTTGGCACATAAATGGATATGTATTTGTGAAATTTCATATTGGAAAATCAAAATTTGGGTAATTATGGGTAGACGTACAGTTATACTAGGTCCATATCCGGAGGAAAAATCTATATATGGGCATTTAGGAATTTTATATAGTCATGTATGGGCCATATATGGCATAGTTGGAACTTAACTTCACATAAATGGATATAGCTTTGGGAAATTTCCTATATAGGAATATCAGAATTTGGGTAATTTTGGGTATACAACCATGTATAGGTCCATATCTGGATGGAAAGTGTATATATGGACATGTATGAATTTTATATAGTCATGTATGGGCCATATATGGCATAGTTGGAACTTAACTTCACATAAATGGATATAGCTTTGGGAAATTTCCTTTATAGGAATATCAGAATTTGGGTAATTTTGGGTATACAACCATGTATAGGTCCATATCTGGATGGAAAGTCTATATATGGACATGTAAGGATTTTATATAGTCGTGTATGGGCCATATATGGCATACTTGGCACTTAACTTCACATAAATGGATATAGCTTTGGGAAATTTCCTATATAGGAATATCAGAATTTGGGTAATTTTGGGTATACACCCACGTATAGATCCATATTCGGATGGAACATGTATGGACATGAATGAATTTTATATATTCATGTGTGTGCCATATATCAGCCAGAGTGCATCGTGAAATTCCATATAGGAACATATATATGCCTTTATATGGGCATATATGGCCCTATGTAAATCTGTATTTGGTCTTAGAATGGCTCAATAGACTGGTAATACTTACATTGCCCACCATGATACTCGTGTATAGTACACTAGCCCCCCTGGTGTCCAAAACCTTTTATATATGGCAGGCATACATGGCATACATATGGTAGGATACGTTTCTAGATTGCACGGATATGGGCCATATTTAATACCATAATTTCTATGTGTTAAATTAGGGCGTGAAAATGGCCCAGCATGCATCTGGAGCGCCGTTGATATGGACATGTACACACACATGAGTAATGAGTGCATTAATCTTCTATATATGGTGGAAATTGATTAGCATAGATGGCACTGTTGTCCAGATTCGTCACGGCTCCCTCTATCTATATCCAGCCCTCGCCCCCTTCCATATCGATACAAGGGCCAGGCAAATAACATTATCACGAATCAAGAAAAATCTGTTCCATATTACGCTGTCCGGGTAAAAATATTATACATGGAAATTATCGAAACAAGTTAAAATTCAGAAAAACAGTGGATATATCTGGGGTGGACAAATCATATATGATATTTCATTGTCTTATATATGATTGTGATTTGGCACAAACGGTGCAGTCTCCATCGCTTTTTCTTTAGCTGCGTTAACATTCTCAAATCGGTTACCTTTTAGCATAGATTTCACCTTGGGGAATAAAAAAGTCACATGGGGCAAGATCAGGTGAGTAAGGTGTGTTATTTCTTGGGTCTGAAGATGAAATTCAAACCCTTGCTAACTTTGCCCCTTTCTACAGATTCCCTGTCTAGGTCAATTAAGACCTGCAAAAAGCAGTCGGTATTTGTAAAAACGCAGGTGGATGTTCCAACACTGGGATTCTGTGCTTCACCAAAAAGTTTTTCTCAGACAGTGTGGATGGCGCTGGAGTGTTGACCCGGTGAAGGATCTAAGACTTATTCTTCCACAAATTGGGTCTGTCTCCTCACTCGTTCGCAGTT
Organism: Julus scanicus; assembly: GCA_034698625.1. NCBI lineage: Eukaryota > Metazoa > Arthropoda > Diplopoda > Julida > Julidae > Julus > Julus scanicus. The sequence continues at coordinate 6,494 of JAQGBW010000750.1, read as the reverse complement.
TTCCCAAGTTTCACAAGAAATTTCACATTAACGCGTTGCTACATTTGAACACTTTTAAAGTGAGTAAGGTGGATGTTCCAACGCTGCGATCCCGTGTTTTGCCAAAAAGTTTTTCTCAGATAGTGCGGTGTGCACTGGAGCGTTGTCCCGGTGAAGGATCCAAGACTTGTTCTTCCACAAATCGGGTCTCTGTCTCCTCACTCGTTCACAGTTTTCCCAAGTTTCACAAGAAATTTCACGTTAATGCATTGCTACATTTGTACACTTTTAAAGTAAGGTGGATGTTCCAACGCTGGGATCCCGTGTTTTGCCAAAAAGTTTTTCACAGACGGAGCAGAGCGTTGTCCCGGTGAAGGATCCTAGACTTGGTCTTCCACAAATCGGGTCTCTGTCTCCTCACTCATTCGCGGTTTTCCCAAGTTTCACAAGAAATTTCACATTGACACGTTGCTACATTTGAACGTTTAACATTTTTTCCGACAAAGCTCACTGTTTGCCGGTAACATGTTCAATCATGTTACCGTGTTTCCCCGAAAGTAAGACCGGGTCTTATATTAATTTCAGTAACAAAAAACACACTTGGGCTTATTTTCAGGGTAGGGCTTATATATTTACGATATGTACATTAAACAACATTTAAACAACATTTTTCCAAATACCGGAACAGTCATCTTCATTTTCCTTAGAACCATTGGTCCTAATCTCTCATTTACAGCATTATATGGTACAGTAGCTCTCCCTAAACAACATTTATTCAATTACAATCATGTCATCTTCTTCTGGAATTTTCTTCCGCATTTACTAGATCTTATTATCGGGGTAGGGCTTATATTGCAGCCCGCCCGATAATCCAGGTAGGGCTTATTTTCGGGGTAGGGTGTACTTTCGGGGAAACACTAGCTGTATTTGTCGCACCTCGTAGAAGTAGTTTATAACTATGCATGCATCTCCATATATGGTCATGTAGCTACATAAAACACCATATAAGGCCTGTATAATTTTTCCATCCCGGATATAAACCCTTTGTTATTTTGAATTTAAGCCTGTTTAGATCTCATTTTGTCTAAATGATGAATTTTGCCAATTGCCTGATCCTATATAACAAAGTAGATTGTTGCAATGTATACGTAACAAATGAAACGTGTGATCGAACATTATGTAACTGCTGTGTCATGAATAAAATCATAGTTTCCTATTTCTCCCCCTCTGGAAAAAAGGTAATAGAGGTTATGACCCCCGTCTGAAAACACCACACACATTGGGAATAGGTTCCACCACAAAACTCAAAATAAATTGTAGCCATTTTGTAAGTGCATTGGCTTTATATGTAAATGCAACCTTACATAGCACCATTGTATTGCAGGAAAGTTCCGTTATTTTTGAACTTTTCTTAAATTTTGAGTTTGCCTTATATGGGCCATATATAAGACAGAAATATTGGACTTAAGGTATAGTCGTATTGAACATAAAACATTTATGAACATACAATAAGATTATATGCCCATATACACCCTGAGTCATAAAAAAGTAGAACCCAATAAAAAATTACAACTTCGTGTAAAATACTTCCATTTAAATTAAATCTGGCACTTACATGGAACAAAAATGAATTGTAAAATATGCTCAAAATGTATTCCGGTGGCATTTACGCAAGCCTGGAGTCTAACGTGCCATACTTTGACCGACGAATCGATTATACGCTGGTTGAGTACGATCCAAGTTTTCTTAATTCATAGTTTCGAGTCTTCGATATTATTAAACCTTTTCCCGGAGAACTCAATAACTTTTCTAGTCCACCGGATTCGAGTTCGGACTGTTTGGTGGCCAGTGGTCGGGTTCGATGAACTGCTGCGTTTCCCGACAGCAGCAGTTCAACTGTTTCTTGAGCATGGTTAGCGGGTTGAAAAATGAAAAAATCTGGGATTTGTCGCATGTCCGGAACAAGTTTTTTGGTCAAAAGTTAATCCCTGTAATATTTTCCATGGATCTTAACTCCGGGCTCAACAAAATTAATTCTTGTTCGACCAGAGAACAGGAACACCAACAGATGACGTCACCGATTTGCTAAATGTTTGGCATTTGAGAAGAAGTCTTTTATCCAAGATCTGAGATAGAGATTAGTGGCATGACAGGAAGTCTTTTGTTCTTTCACTATTGTTCTACTAAGTGTCAAATTTCACTTCAGCTGAAGCCTTTTTCAAGAAGTTGTGATCTTTTTATTGGGTTCTATTTTTGTATGACTCACAGTTTATATACATATATACTGTGAGTACACATTTTTTTTATAATGTGCCACGTCAATTTTAGTCCCCATGTGTGCCGCAACATTTCCAGACTTCATTTAATGTTTCGTAACGCTACGTTAACATATACTTTGACAGATATACAAAATACGAATCTATATATTATATTAATCCAGTGCCAATATTTTCTTATTTTTTATGTTTTTTTTATTATTTCATTTGTCATTATGTTTCTCCAATTGTTTTATTTCCCAGTCAGTGTTGTGTTTTTTTTTTTTATTGTTTCGTTGTTTCGCATGTTGTTCAGTCGTTAGTAACGTCTGTGATTTTGATGGCGATGAGAGCCGCCATCGTAATGATAACTTAGATGCAAAATGGCTAATGCACTGCGCATGCGCATTAAGTACAAAGTGGATTTTTATCCAAGTTTTTTTTATGGCTGGCGTTTGAGATGATGGCGTTTTGCCGAAATGCGTGATTTTTGTATATTTTGTTGGCAAAGTTCACCATTTTTTTGTATTTTTTTTTTAAGGCGCCTTTTAATGATAATCATACAGGATGCGTTTAATATATCAATTAAATGGCTTCGTGATGGCCATTAAGGAGCTGAAAGGGGAGGATGACCATGGACCTCACACGTTGAAAATGCATAAATTCAAACCGAATCTTTTCATCGGCCATAAATTCATATTATAATAGGCTTTAAGTCTGTATATAAAAATACTATATAGAAAACTATCATAGATTTAGGGTGCAACCTCCATATATACTACCTTCTAACACCAAATTAAACTATCTAACACTTCACCCATTTATACATATATAGTATTTCAAATATGATTTGTAAATTTACATAAATTTTACATCTTGTATTATGTTTGAAGTGCATGGGAATTATATCAATTTGGTCCATGGAATTATTTAAAGTATTTTGGAATTTATTAGAAATATATAGTAATGTGAAAAAATACATGAAATATTTATGTGTGATAGTATACAGTATAGAACCTGTGTAAATGAATAACTTCTCTTAAAGCATAAAATTTTCCGGTCCCGACTTGGGCCCGTGTACATAAATGAACCTGTCTAAAAGCATATTTTTCACCGGTTCCAAGTGTATGCATTTAGACAGGTTCTCTACTGTAGTATGATCTGTACATATAGGAATATAACAAATAGTATAAAATACTTAAAATACTGGTATTTTAAGTATTTTGTATGTATAGTATTTCAAATATGATTTGTAAATTTACATAAATTTTACATCTTGTATTATGTTTGAAGTGGGGAATTATATCAATTGTTCCATGGAATTATTTAAAGTATTTCGGAATTTATTAGAAATATATAGTATATATGTGTAAGAAATATTGGAATGTGTAAAAATACATGAAAATGTATACAAGTGTGATAATATACAGTATAGAACCTGTCTAAATGCAACCTGTGTAAATTAATAACCTCTCTAAAAACATAAAATGTTCCGGTCCCGACTTGGGATCCGTGTAAATAGATCAACCTGTCTAAAAGCATATTTTTCAGCGGTTTCAAGTGTATGCATTTAGACAGGTTATACTGTAGTATGTACTGTACATATAGGAATATAATAAACAGTATAAAATAATTAAAATACTGGTATTTTAGAATACAAAAGATTATTCTGTATTGCAATTAATTTTAAGAATGTAAAAAATATACAAAAATATAATAATAACATACAAATAACGTTATTTGTTATTTAGAATGTGTATAAAAATACATGAAATTGTATACATGTGTGATAATATACAGTGTACAACCTACATGTCTAAATGCAACCTGTGTAAATGAATAACCTCTCTAAAAACATAAAATGTTCTGATCCCGACCTAAGACCCGTGTATCCATAAATGAACCTGTCTAAAAGTATATTTTTCACCGTTTCCAAGTGTATGCATTTAGACAGGTTCTCTCTACTGTATAGTATGTACTGTACATATAACAAATAGTAAAATACTTATAATACTGGTATTTTAGAATACAAAAGATTATTCTGTATTACAATTAATTTTTAAGATTGTATAAAAAATACAAAAATATAATAATAACATACAAATAACATTATTTGTATTCTGTCTGGCGTGATGTGAAATTATTAATATGTATGTAAAAATGCAACAAACAATATCAAATATATTATTGAAAATACTGTTTTAGAAATTATTAAGAAATGCATGTAAAAATACAAAAAATATGGTAATAAACATAAAAATGACAATGAAAGAATACTTATAGCAATAGCCATAAAATATATGAAATTTTATTTTATCAATAATAATAACAGAAAATTAGTAATAATAATAATTTGTTGAAAAGATCTGTATTATTTTAAGGAAATGTAACATTTAAGAAAACAAAGTTTATAGCCGTGAAATAAATGCATGCATGCAGTATTTTTAAAAAAATGTTTATTAAAAATGCATGTGTAAAACAAAGGACCACAAGCGATATGTTTATAGACGAAAAAATTATATATATTTGATTAATGGATGCATTTTAATAATTTAACATTGTTTAAAAATTTATATATATATATATATATATATATCACATAAACATTCATTTCTTACTACATTATGTTTCAAAACGTGTATACTGTATGTTGTGGCTAGGAAATAAAAATATGCAATTTGGAAAATAATATGCGAGGACCATAAGGGCCTAAAACAAATTCATAAATTTATCTTAAAATTTTCGAGGCACTATAACCGTATACATTCCCGTGTCTATATATATATATATATACATGTATACATGTATATTTATTTAAAAATATATGTTTATTAATAAACTGCATGGTGGAAAAATTATATAAGGGCATCTCTTCTGAAAAACATCGTTTTCAATTATTTCTAATATTATTAATAATATGTCACATATGAATTACAACCTATTTTTTAATTTTTCAAATAATTCAAATATATATAATTTGTTAATTTAAAATGCTTATAATACTATATAGTATATCTCGAATTATACATTTTCAATATAATTTAATATATTAAATTATAAATGAAAAACTAAATCAGGAGTATAATTTGTTTATTTAATAAGTTTATGATACATCACCAGTTATATATTTCCAAAAATTATAAAATTATATAAAAATAGCTATAAAGAATATAATTTGTTAATATAGCAAGTTTACAATGTATATCTTGAGTTATATATTTCCAATTTAATTTATGGTGTTAAATTATATACAAATATAGATATATTCAAATATTCCCGAAGAATATAATTTGTTAATTTTATACATTTATAATATATATCTGTAATTATACATGATTTCCAATAATAAATTAATTTAATAAGCTTACAGTGTCTCTCTAGTTATACAATTTTACAAATTATATTTACCTGATATATTTAATTTATATAAAAATAAATAAATTATATAATTTGTTAGTATAATAAGTTTACAATGTATATCTTGAGTTTTATATTTCTAATATAATTTATAGCAATAAATTAATTAGAAAGATAATTTGTTAATTTAAAAGTCTCTATACATTTTCACAAATTATATTTACCTGATATATAAAATTACATAAAAATGAATAGAATTTGTTAATATAATAAACTATATCTCTATAGTTATATACATGAATTCCAAATATTAGTGTTACATAAAAAAGGTTTAAATTAGTGTTAAGCTTACCTGTTGCGTGCGCGCAATGCATGAGTGCGTGGGTCCCATATATTCTTCGGCCGCCCCGCGCGCCCCCTACACCAGATGAAGCGCCGTTGAAGCCCATTGGAGGAAGAGAGGGTGAAGGTGTGCGCGGTCAGTTTCAGAGGGGGCAAAACGAAGTAGGTTCTTTAATTTAAAATTACAATGTACGCTTTGTAAATTTGGCTTCACAACAGCTTGTCGTGCCTAAGGCCCTTTGAGACCACCCACCACGATGTCAGTCTCTTCTATTTATCATGTCAGAAGAACGTACATCAAGGTAGCCCATTATTAACACTTAAGACGCCAGCGCCATCTACGTACACGCACCAAACCTATATACCTACCTACCTACTTTCGAATATTAGCACATAAAAAATACATATTATAATAACGTGGTTAGTCATCGAGGAATAATAGGTGATTTTATACTTTATAGGCCCTAACCGATGATCTTATGCATTCCCTGGTGAAAAAACAATAGAGATTTCTATTGTTATTTGGAACGTTGTTTTCTATTGGTATCAATAGAAAATTTC
>JAQGBW010000749.1:0-34687 GCA_034698625.1 Julus scanicus | reverse complement strand
TTAAACACCTCGCATGATATGACAGGCTCGACATTTTCTGGACACCCTACTATTAAGAAAAACTAAGGGACGTTGATGAGGGGGTATGGTCTGGGTAAAATGGACACTTATGTGGACAGGGGGTAAGGGGAGTCAATTTTTAATGTAATTTCGGTTGGAAGTCCTTTTTGAACTGTTCCTAAAAATTGTTTATTCACATTATCTGTAGACTACTAGGAACCTGTTAGAAAATCCCTGAACAAATCATGGTTACGAAAAATAAGCAGCTGTCCTTCCAAATGTAGTATTATTAGTTGCAAATTTCCGTACAATAAAACGACTTAAAAACCAAGACAGAAAGGCAGTGTTAATTCTTCCTGTTAAAAAGCATACAAAATGGATTACAACTCGCCACGCCTACTTAATAAAAGTTCAACTGTTATAAATCGATTTGCATCCCATTACCACCTCGAAAAGCTGATAATATTTTTACCAGACATGCCTACTTTTTTATTTTTAGAAATAATGTAGGCTATAGATACAACTCTATTTCATTCAGCCTTTTTTAAAGTTAGTTTTATGGCTAAGCATTTGGTCGGCAATAAAATTTATCGTTATATGCATGTTCCCGATTTCTTTTTTATTTCATTTCCCTTTTTTCAAAAAAACTAAATTTAAACCACGGCCAAACGCCAACACCTTTTTTGACACCTTATATTTAACCCCCTGTCAAAAAACAACGGTTGAATACGAGCATGAACTTCTTTTCGTAACATTGCTTAGCCAAAACATATACAACAAGTAAGAAAAAAATGGTTCCTTTGTGGTTTAAGTGCATTAAAATCCCCTTCGATTGTGTCATACAAGACTCGCAATAAAACCTTATGCAGATAAGACGAGTTTTGACTTCATTTAAGTACGCAACAACCTCGTTTTAATCTGAAAGGCACCGAAGCCTGCCCTCGATTTCTCCTAAAACATTTTATTGTTCAGCTATTTGGAATGATCTCATTTTAATAATAGATCTCGCATTACTAATGCATTTATTGGGCTGGATACAAATCTATTTTGGGCGCGGACATCAAAAGCATTTTCCACTAAATGACGTCATGACTGAGGACAGAAATCCATATCAGACAATTGAGTGATGGGTTCATGGGATTCAAGTTTGAGCCTAGCCTAGACCTAATTCATGCTATATGTACAGAGTGTGTTTGAGGTGGTGTTTTCAGAAAATAATCTTTAATCCTGTCTATTTTCCAATAATAAATGCCCTTTCAAAAAGGACGTCATCAAGAGGGGAGAGGGTGTCTGCTGGCATGTGGACACGGAGGAGGGAGTCCAAAAGGTACCTGGAATTTTTAAAACCTCAGGAAAGTCGGGAATTGTGACTAACTTTGCGTTAAACACCAATTTTGTGGGAATTTCCCTTCGAGGTCAGGAAATTTCCGTTAATCAGAAAAATCTGGAAAAAATGTCGTGGAAGTGGTAGCAACTAGCAATGTGGAGGCTTGGAAATTTATAGGATGGGTCTTTTGTATGTTCCAACAAATTTTCAGGACACCCTATTTTTCAAAAACAAAATTTAAGGACGTCTATGAGGGTAGGGTAGGGGTAAGGGCTAAATGGTCACCATGTGGACAGGGGGGAGGGGTCAATTTTTGAAGGAATTTCGGGAACGTTATTTTTGAATGGCCCTTAAGGGAATTTTGCAGTCAAACTTTGATAAGAATAGAACTTTTACCATTAACAATGTCTGAAATAAATGATAATTCATCTCTATTTGCAATAGTTGGTATTACAAAGTGAAAATCCCAATTTTAGAAAAGGGGTTTTGAAAGTTATTTCCACGTAAACTAACAATGTGTTTCGTTATCTTAGTCTCCATTAAGCACTCCCATATGCAATTGAATCGTAAATAATCTTGTGTATATTATAAATAACCTGATAATTGCAAAACACAGTCATTAAAAAATTTCCCGCAATACCAATTCAATTTATAACTTGCCCTATCAGAAGGATTTCAACTTTGTGGTGCTTGAGGTGGGTTGCAATAAGGTGGGACATGGTCAGGCCAGGCCAGTGTCCCTTTCAGTATGTCCATTATTCATTACGTTTGAATAAAAACTATGCAGCTCCTCCTCAAATTTCTTCAAGCAAGACACCACCCAAAACATGAATTTTTTATAAAGCAAAAATAAACGGATCATTTACCTTTGGTGCCATCAAATGTATAATGCCTTCAAAACTTTACAACTGATGAATTTTAAAGAAGCCTCAGGTTACCATCGTATTCCAAGGTGAAAAATATAATTAAGAAATGAGCATGACTCATTTGAATAAGCACTGAAACGAGTCTTACGATGTGTGCAATTCCAGCGTGTAATCCGAAATGCAGTTTTCCCTTAAAATGCACTGACCTGAGCCTCGACTTGTATTACAACTTTTATCCTCCAAACACATAAGGTTGTCACAGATAAACGCTTCAGTTCACCTACCAACAGTTGTGATACAGTCGTTTACAAAACGGTGTTTTATCACGAAATAACTGATAATACAGGCTGATAAACTAATAAATCTAATCGCTTTTTTTTCACAACGCTCAAAATAATAATCTGAATTTATTAAGGATAATCTAAACCATATACAAGACAGTATTTAACAGGCTGTCATCGTCTCAATATCTCAATGTTTTCTAACTACGTTTAAAAAAAACCGATGCTATTGCACCGGATCATTCTGGAAATTTAAAAACAACTTGGAGGTTTTCCAAAATTTTCAAGATGATACAAGGTTTTCCTCCTTGATTATTATACACACGATGAGAGAACAAAGTTCTTCAAAGGGGCCATTCCAAAAAATACGTCTTCAAGAGGGGGGGTCTGTTGGCATGGGGACACCATGTGGACAGGTGGGGGAGGGGTTAAGCCATTATGGACGTCCACTAATGATGGTATTTTTCAGTTTTTGAATTTTCTGCTTAACTGAGGTTTTAAAGGTCAGTGAAATGGGAAAAGGACACCGGAAGAAATATGTCCCAGTCCCAAATGTACTTTGAATTTTTAAAACCTCGGGAAAGTCGAGGATTTATGGCTTAATTTGTGTTAAACACTAATTTTATGCTGGAATTTTCCCTTCGAGGTCAGGAAATTTCTGTTAATCAGAAAAACCTGGAAAAATCTCGTGGAATTGCCACGAAGCGGGTGTTTGGAAATTTATAGGATAGGTCATTGTATGCTCCAACAAACTTTCTGGACAACCCACCTTTCAAAAAATGAACAACGTCTTTGAGGAAGGGGGGAGGTCTGGGCTAAAATGGACACCATGTGGACAGTGAGTATATGGGTGGGGTCGATGTTGGGAGAAATTTCGGGGACATTCTGTTTGAATGACCCCTTATACTAACGCCCTCTAGTGATGAACTCTGTCGCCCGTGCATGAACTACCGAAACGCTTGCCAAGCGGGGTGACGATTTAATAAAGATAAAAATTCTTGGCATTTCTGCTACATCCCCATTCGAGAATTTGGCGATAAAACAAGTTGGATGCCAGCGTGGCAGCTCTTAAAGAAAGAAAACAATGGTTCTGGCAACAACTCAGCTTGCCATGAATCACGGGGGTTGTGTTACGTGTAATTGCTAATTTATAAAAGGAGAACCTGTTTGAATACATTTCGGTTAAATTGTTTAAAAGATAGGCCGAGTTGGCACATGTCCGTTATCTTCGTAATTATTGCCGCTATGGCGTGTCTCAGGACTCCTATTCACGGGGTATGAAACAGGAAGAGGGTGTCACAAAAAGAAGAAAGGCTAATTTTGTAGAGTTTTTAATGTCTCACGTGGGTATGGTACAACGCACCTGCACATCATGAACAAAACTACGCCTACTCTATTTGTTGATAGTATACCTAAACAAGCTCCCTCCCTATATTTATATATCTCTCTCTCCCCCCCCCCCTCAACAACTTGCTGGGGTGGCAGGCTTTGGTATTTCTACATCAAGGGCTTTAGTGGCCATTCAAAAAGAACATCCCCGAAATTTCTTCAAAAATTAACCCCATTCCCCTGTCCACATGGTGTTTATTTTGGCCCTGACATATAGACGTGCTTTAGTCCATTACAGTAGGGTGTCCAGAAAATGTGTTGAAACATACAAAGGCCCATTCCATGAACTTCCAAGCAACTGTCTCGCTGCAAATTCCAGATTATTCTGATTAACTAAAATTTCCTGATCTTGAAGGAAAATTCCAGCATAAAATTGGTGTTTAACACAAATTTAGGCATAATTCCCGACTCTCGTGATGTTTTAAAAAGCAAGTACCTTCGGGACTGAGGACACATTTCTTCTGGTGTCCATTTCCTCTTTCACTGACATTTAAAACTCAAACAAAACATACCATAATTAGTGGACGTCCTTAATGGTTTTCACCCTCCCTTCCTCTTGTCCATAGGGTGAGACCTTTACCTCCCCTCCACCCCTCTTAAGGACGTCCTTTTTGAATGGCCCCTTACCAGTAGTGTCACATGTTGAATACTAAAGTACTAGATGGCATTTATGTTTCCCCTCATGAATTACATTTAATGCTGAATTCCTACGAACAAGGCGACTCATTTTAAATATAGATACACGCTTGAATAAAACATGGGCCCGGTGAATTTATTTTCCATGTCATAGTATATCAACGAGAATTTTAAAAACAAGAGCCGGTATAAAATCCTTTTGTACATAATGAACGATCTTTACCGTAAACATGGCGATGATACATTAAGTGAGATAGCCATTATTATTATTGTTATTAGCACCAGGTATATATAGTATATTGCCTAATATTACCAAGGACAATCGGTTAATTAATTCACGCAACAGAGATCACGTTTATCAGGCTCGCTTGACAACCAACCAGGAATTTAGCTGCCATTTCGATAATGGTCGGTGGTGCACATCTCCAGGAAAAAATATGTAAAACCGAATTTAATGAGCCATTATCAAATACATTTTAACGGAGACCTGGAGTACGAAATTCATGCAATTGAATACTACCCCGATCATCAACCATCATCTTCTGTACTGAATCAGTGAAGTGTGGTATCCATTTAGAGGAGTTTTAATTCACCCTCGCTAACCAACCGTAGATTCATTATCAATCTACTGAAAACATCATTATCCACAATAACTCACTTTCGATACTTCACAATAATCTCAACATTTTGTATTATGTTTCAGTCTTTCTAATGAATTGTTGCGGCTACATTTTGAAAGCCTCTTGCATGTACGCATGCTCTGCTTTCGTTTATTCAGCCGATTTAAATCTATCCTCGAGCACGTGACTCATTTGGTGATGTCATGTACATATTAAAGTAGAACCTTTCTAAATGCATCCGGAATGTTTCCAAAGTATGTCACCATAGGTCCCAATTCTTTATTCTGCCCTATCGACGCCAGGATTAAGGCTAAGGTGTGATTAACTTAAACTTAATTAGCCCCAAGAGGGACCAAATCTAAATTTTAAATTGGTAAAATCAATGTTGCCTACTTTCTATAAGTTGCCTAGGTGCCCCTAAGCACATGGTTAATTTTTTTCCTGGGTAAAGATGTTTTTAAACGGAGGACCCAAATATTGGACCAATAAGCACTGGTGTGCCAGTCTGCGATTAGCAGACATCTATGTATGGTATCGATAGAGCACACATTTCACGCATCATGACACTGATAGATGGCGCCATTGTCGGCTCCAATGTAAAAACAATAGGTTTTTTTTTGCCTACCTTGACGTCGACGTTTTTCTCCACGCTTATCCTCATCCTTTTATTGGCTATTCCTCTCAAAGTATCCTCGGTTTTGATGGCCGCGAAATTACTTATAGGTACGTTTGGAAATTTGGGTTCTAACTTCACACTGATCGCCGACGGTGGCGTCACTGCTGCCGTGGCGACGCTGGCCACGGCGGCGCAGGGAGCGCTGCCGCCTCCTCCTCCGAGAGGGGCGCCGCCACCACCTCCGAAACTAGGTGTCGCCGCCGTGCTGCTTCCCGAACTGGCCGACGGCGGCGTCGCGATCGCACTGCTAATCCCATTGTTCGCACTGCCTGGGTTGCTACCATTACCGTTACTGCATCCGTTACCGACGGTGGCGCCGTTAGCGGCCGGTGTGGCGTTCGACGCCAGCGCCGCAATATTCACCAACGCCTGCAGGCTAACCTTTGGCGTGGGCAACGAGTCCACGTTGATGGCGCTGTTCGCCAGTTTGATGGTGGTGGGACAGTTGGTGGAGCCTAGAACTCCGTTGGCGTCCGCTGGAGGTGCCGGCGTTGTGGCCGCTGCCGCCCCCGTTTTGGCGCCACCAGCGCCGCCGGTGCGCTCCTTGTCCCTTTCCTTATCCTTAGTCCTTTCCTTCTTTTCCCTGTGGCTCCCCCCACGTCCTTTGCTCGAAGCATGCTTCGATTTGACGGCACTACTGCTGCCGCCGCCGCCGCCGCCAATAGCGGCCGTGACCACAGCTTCAGTCGCCGTGGCGCTGCCGGCGGTGGTGACCGTCGCCGCCGCTGCGCCCCCCGTGGCCCCACCTGGAGTCGCCGGCGTGGCGTTGGCGCTGGCCGTTGCTGCGGCTGGCGGAGGAGCTCCGTTGACGCCCTCTGGCGGGCTGCTGGGCTTGACGATCTCGTGCTTCGCCTCCGACGTTTTCGTGGGTTTCGTACGTTTGATTTTCATCTTTAGGCCCTTGTCGACTGTCGCTTGATGTTCCACGCTACCACCTCCACCGCTGGCATTATTGTTGAGCTTGTTTTTGCCAGACGACATAGCGAAGTTGGCCTGCTGCTGAAGCGCCGTCTGGTGGTGGTGATGGTGGTGTGCTGCGGCCGCGGTGGCGTTGGGGCCGCCGCTGGTGGCGCTGTTACCCGCTGTGCTACCGCTAGTGTTGGTGTTGTTATTGTTGTTGTTGTTACTGGTGTTGTTGTTGTTGCCTTTCTCGTTGTTCTTTTCAATGTCGGCGTCCAGATCAATGATGAGATCGCCTATTCCTAACTCCCACTCATTATAGTCGTCGTCGAAGTTCGTGGACGCTGTGGACTCCGATCTTATTGCTGCTGCTACGGCTTTGCTCTCGGCCACCTTCCCACGGTGGCTATCCAAAGAATTTTCTTTCATGAGCTTAATTTTCCCAGATGAAAACACAAAGTTGGCAACATGGACGACCGGCTTGACGACGAGCTACGACGCACCGCTCAAGCGCCATTTAAATCCTCCTTTGGTTGGAAATTCCTAGAAAAACAACATGAAAAAAAAGAGTCGAGGTTATTATTTGGGCGAAACTTTGTGTTTCTTTTCTACTTTCTGAAATGCCAAGTGCTGGAGCAGCCGACCGAAAACCAATCAATTCCGGCAGCCCTTGAAAGCAACCACGTGTGACGTCATGGATGCAGGGGAAACCATAATGGCACACAAATGGATTTTTTTCATACACAGATGCAATCGACTGCTCCGTATACACATTGTTCAAAATTACATAAAAGTACGAGAGGAAAATTCTTTTAGGAACCATGTAGGTATATAATGCTAAACATTAACAATTCTTGTCAGGCTGTATAGGCGCACATTGTCAAATGGCAGTCACGTGTTAAAAATAACGTGCTGCTGATAACACGATAACTAAAGATTCGTCCGTTAATAATTATGAACACAACTTTACTTTTTAAATTCGTATTTTATACATTTCAACAGTTTGTGATACTCAGCAGCAGCGTCCATGAGTACTTTACCTATACTGTTTGGATGTTATTATAACTTCCAAATAAAATTCATAATTTTTATAGAACTCCAAAAAAAGAACAATGGAATATTGGAATTCCTAAAAGCACGAGATTAAGAACATCAAGTGTGCACGAGACCAAAACCAGCACGTGCATCTTCATAAAAATGCACGTGACTGTGACGCCAAAACTGTATTATACAAATGGGTATGCAAGATGGCAGCACCATACTTTATTTAATAACATCTGTATACTAGCTAATGAACACTATAATGACTGATTAGATTGATTCAAACCCAAGGTTAAAGTCGATTTTTCGTGCACACATGTAACCCTATTTAGTCTATTGCTAAGTGCAAGTAGATTGCACCTAAAGCTAACATTAAAAATCCACTTTTGACATTTGTCAGACTTAAATTCTGGTCAGTAAAATAATATTTGGCCAGTGTAGTATAGCCTACATTGCATACATATAATGCTATCATTACTGTACATTTTAGATTAATAATTCAATTAAGGCATTTTATAGCACATAATTAAGAAAACTTAAGTTACAAATAATAAAAAATGACGTTACTAGCGTCCTCTTACCCGAGTTTTTTGTAGTTTAATGTCGAAGTATGGTTTGATAAATCGCGAATATGATCCCCAGTATCCAATAACGATTTTTAGGTTCTTTTTAGAACACGTCCAGTTTGAATGAAGAGCGCGTGACTTGTGTCACCAGACAGGTATTCTACCATTTTTAAAGGGCGCTAAAACAAAGGTTTGGGAGCAGGATGTTAATCCGTTAACCCTTGAACCCTTTTGAGGACCTTTAGCAGTTGGGTTCAATTAACAGGTCAAGTAATATTCAAATGAAAATGATTCCACGTGTATGGACACATCACTAATTGTGCCAAAAGAGTTACAAATAAATGGTATAGTGTAATTAATATAGCAATATGGAGACAGTAAGAATAAATAAATGTGGATGAGGACTTGTTACAATGGATGCCAAATGGCAATTATTTCAGAATGTAGCAAAAAAAATGGTGCATCGATTGAGGCGCGGCCATTTTGGAAATACCAGTATATCCTAAAGCACAATGAATTAAAAACCGGAACTAGGATTAATCATGAAATGGGAACCCTTATTTGGACCTACTTTTTGCCAGAGCAATATGAACTATATACACAAATATACCTAAAGTAGTTCCATTAACTGAACTGACCAATGACTTTCAATACAACTGATTTTATATCCAAACATGAAGTGGCCATTGAATTTCACACACCTATTGTTTGAAATAAAATTAACACTGCAGGTAAAGTGCCAAGTCCTTTGTTAAGCCCCCTTTTGGGTATCCCTTGGGGCAATGTCTACAGATTTCAATAGGTAATGCTAATCCCCACATTCCTTTTGGACTACTCATTTAGGTTAAATGCAGGTAGACCATATATATATATAGCATATCCAGAATCATCACAAGTCCAAGGAAAGAGATAGAGGAGAGGAAGGAGCACGGTCTCGGCCGATTTTTAGAGGAACTACCCCGGCATTGGCCTGGAAATTGCCTGAAAACCACAGTCAGGGTGTACAACCGACCCGGTCGGGAATCGAACCTAGGTCTCCCGATTGCCAATCGGATAGCGTCACCACTTAACTACTATACGCTTTATTGATACATGTGTTATTGGCACTATTGTTTGTGAACCTTCATACTTTGTCGCAGAAATCTACCAACAGATGGTTCCTCGAATCACCAAACTAAAAATCGAAGACATGTAAAAACCTTCGCAGGTAAAATTGTGATAAAAACACTCGAAATGTATTTTTTACCATATATACTAATCTTATCTATAACCCTGTTATCATAACCACGTAAGTGGATTACAAGTTTTATCATTATAATACAAATAATCGGAACTTTATTAAAGCAAACAAGTGTCCTCCTCATAAAACTACAATTCAATCGGAATAGATGCATTGATGTTTGATTAAAATTCAGGCAGATTGTACAGATAACACGTATCAGTTGACGATAGATAACCAACTTGTTTTATGTAGATTACATTTTTATCCAAACAATTAGAATTCGCTAATAACGTTAATTGTTTTTGGGATACAAGGGCGCGGCCATGTTGAATATACTGGTTCATAATGCGGAACTGGGGTTATAAATATGTGTATTTCTTCACAGAAAGTTAGCCAGATTGAACAACCTACTTTAGTATTATTTAAATACGATGGTAATTGTGATAAACAAAAACCAAGCCACGCATTCTTAAAACCTTATTATGTATATATGTTAGTACACACTTTGCTTTTTTTATATGTGGGGTGAAAAGAATAGTGTTTATTTGTTAGTCTGTTGAGTTCACGGTGGTCTGTCTTATTCTGGGCGTCATTCATAATTACCTAACCATGGACATATCCATTCCTAACCATTTTAAAGATAACGTAGGCCTACTTATTAAAACACTATTTTATTATTCTCAAAACTGAGTTCAAATGAGTTTTTAATGAAACACGAGTTGGTTTTATGACACGTATAGTATTCATGAAATGCTATCTCCAAACTCCATAAATGTTGTAGGCGAAGGTGGATTTTTTATATATATTCTTTTCTTTCTTGACCTTAAGATTGGCCTCTTTCTATTATTTTTTTTCATACGCTGCACTTTCACAAGCGTAACCATAAAAAACCACTTGAACAAGCATCTGGGCGAGAATCACGACTATCTTAAATGTTTATAAGCACGGTTTCTTATTACAGTACAATGCGTATTGTACAATTTTATGAAATCAGCATAAATTTTGAATTGTAGACAATAAGTTGTTGGAGGGAATCTCTCCAGTGCGACGTATAATCCGGTTCTTAAGAAGTGTTCATTTGCATAGATTACAGCCACAAAATAAATAAACGAGTTGAAAAAAAGCTCGCCCCCATAACGAAACCAACACACAAATTTGCATCGAAACCTAGTTTTCGTGTTGTCCCATTGCAACATTAAATCTGACGAGATAATTTTCATGTTTTCTTATTAAAATACGGACCTAAATACGTACATCGCTTTCAAATAAATCATCGTGAACAAATGAAATTACCGCACTATTTAGACCTACATTGTCTAACCACTTACACATTTTTTTTCTTTAAAAAGCCAAAGGCGTCAAAAAGGTAAAGTCTGGGATAAAGTTGTTATAAACTCATTGTTTGATATTAGGATTTTAGCTGCACAATGGATGTGCCAAAATTAGCGCTACCTTAATTATTTTACCTAGTTCTGAAAGAGAATAAAAACAATGACGAGTACACTAACATGTCAACTTCTACATAAAACTCTCACGAAAGTATCCATCCACTATACAAATTGGAGCTGAAATTATAAAATGGAATCTTTTAGGAACGGATTTTTGTGATATTTGGGGAATTTAACTAAAGTTTTTTTGAAATTTGAGAGTGGAAATTCCACTTTGAGAACGTGCAGGCCACGTGCAAACCATTTTATTTAAACAAAATTGCGTTTTATTTACAGATGTCACCACGTGTTTCACTTCCATACATACAATAAATTTCTTTCATATATTGTAGTTTTTAGGGATCCTGTGGTATGAAATCTTGGAATTGACGTTCCTAAAGTTGTTTTTACAACATGGGACACAACGATTCCACTTCATAGTATTTGAAAACCCTTTTGAAGAGCGGGAAAAAAAACACGTGTAACCCTTTGACACGTTTTTGGCCTGTCCCCCCAGGAAATACCCTAAAACTGTCACAGAGGGCGCTAAACGTAGTGTAGACCTCCTCTATTGGCAGCGAAAAGGATGCTTTGAAATTTATAGGATGGGTATGTTCCAACAGATTTTCTGGACACCCTAGTTTTTAAAAAAATTAAGGACATCCCTGAGGAGGGGGAAGGGGGATAAAAAAAAACATGGCTCGAATTTCTAGTATACATTTTCTTAAAAGACGAGTTGCTTAGTAACGATTGGACAAGTCGATTAAAGTATTAGCAGTACTTTGACCCAACTATCAATTATCTCGTAATTAAAGCCTTTATTTCTCAGTCAATTAGCATCACTCTTAAAAATGCTAACTTGTTTATCGCTGCCTTATGTTAGTTATTCATAGTTTACGACTCGAGAGTATAAACTTGGAAAATGAAACTGATGAAAAGCTAGTTTTAATTAAGGGGGATCAATTACGCCAGCAGCATAAGCGAAATTTGATTTTCAGTAACCTCAATCACTATACAAACGCCTAATGTTACATGTTTAATAACCTCCTTAATGTTGGCAATTGAAAATTCGGATATTGTACATGTTGGTGTAAAATTGCACACGATATACTATATGCTCTGTTAACTTAAGCCTCGTTCCCAGTGGGCGGATGATAGTATTCACTGATAGGGGTAAAAAACTTGGCAAAAAAGTCAAAATTCATATAAAACAAATGTGGAAAGGTAGGAATATGGTAATGAGAGGAAACCCACTTGAAAACCGCATCTAGGTCTGTATTAAAACCTAGCTTATCCTCCCGTTTTATTACAAATTTAATGTAATCCATTGTCATTTCATACGTGAAAACATTTATTGTTATTATACACGTAAATGGTCGCCCATTTCCTTTCCCAAATAACTTGTTTCAAATGGTTTTTTTTTTCTCTAGCTTTAGCCTAGATCCCAGATAGTTTTTAGTTTGCGTATAAAAATACCGATATATACGCGGGCCAACGCCGTAAAACATTGTAATGGCGTCATTTCCACACGCACCCGTATTCCTGCTTATGTTTAGCATTCACACAATCCCCCCCAAAAAAGTAGGTGTCTACTATGAATAATAAAGTTACATAAATTGAACGTCTTGTCATGAAAAATGCATGATTTTCGTGTACACGTGACGATACGATCGCACTGATGATAGCCAAAAGCTGTAAAAATAAGCATTTTACTCAGTGAAGGAAAAATTGTGGATACATATTAAGCATATACGAGTGTATAAAATATATATACGACTCAAATGACGTGTCATGTAAAAAACCTGGAATATTTACATAGAAAACCAGCTCAAAAACTGCACAGATTACAAATGTTCCCCAATAAGTTTTTGTATTTTTTTTGTGGATCACAGATGGCGCACGTTATACTGTGGCCACAAACATGGGGAAACTTTTTCATAAATTCGTAACTTTTTTGTTTTTTATTCAAAATCGAATTTTTCACAAATATAGGTAACAAACATACGAACAAATCAGCTATTTCAATTTGTACTCAAAGTGTCCTCCATTCGCTGCAACACATTGGGTCATTGGTCAATTGACAAGTCGATTACTGTTTGATCAAGTTCATCCCGAGTGGCCAGAATTCGGCGTCTTAACTCTTTGTTCAGTACACTTTTTGTACCAAATTCCCCCAGATATACGGTATTTTCGGACTTGTTTGTGTTCCTCCAAGATGGTGCACCAGTACACACCGCTCGAGAAACTGTTCAACTTGTACATCGAGAGACTCCTGATTTTACACCACCTGCCCTTTGGTCACCTAATTGCCCCGATTTGAACCCCGTTGATTATTCATTCTGGGAGAATTTGGTGCAAAAAGTGTACCGAACAAAGATTTGTGATGTCAAAGAGTGAAGACGCCGAATTCTGGCCACTCGGGATGGACTTGACCAAAACAGTAATCGACTCGTCAATTGCCCAATGGCGCATGTGTTACAGGGGATGGAGGACACTTTGAGTACAAATTGAAATAGCTGTTTTGTTCGTACGTTTCTTGCCTATATTTGTGCAAAATTGGGTTTACTTTGATTAAAAAACAAAAAGTTACGAATTTATGAAAAAGATTTCCCCTTTTTTGTGGCCACCCTGTACAATCCATTGACAAAATATTTGTCAGCTTCATCAACAGAAATAGTAATTGTTATTATTTACATCGATTTGTGCAATGTTTAACCAGTTACCAGACTGGAAACTGACGCCATCTGGTGGTTGAGTACAATTTCTGCATGTTTGACGCTAGAAGTCGTCTCCAGTCAAAAAGGTCAGATTGAGTCATGGGAAAATGTTGGCCGTGCATTATTCATTTGGTATTGTGCTCATCGTCCCCCCTTCAACACACAAGATAAATTATGCAGATATTCAAAAGCTCGTAACGGGGGTAGAACGGCGCGTGCAACACCGATAAAAAGCAGGGGGGAAATGGCGTCCCTTTACATTCATTAATAATGAAGGGAGAAAGAAGGGTAAGCGCCCCCTCCATTCTCAATTATACGTTTTATATGCTGGTAGGAAATCTACAGACGACCAACACCGATTTAACCTAGCGAACATTAAATAGATTCCGCTCCACTTCATGTCGCCAGACGAGATTTCGTGAGATTTTCCAACGAGATTCGAGGGGATGAGGGGTTTGGTCGTAAAAAGTGGGGGAACCACGCCTAATTAAATACCCAATTTGCCACCAAATACTTGACCGCTTAATAGATAAACCCACATTACCCCCAACTCCAATAACCCCAACACTGCCTTTGAGGGAATATTTCAATACAAGTCTTCGAAAAATGTATATTGGAATTCCTGGGAAATCCTGGAAGGTCAGGGAATTTGAGAAAGTATATATTTAGAATACTGCAAATGTAACCAATAATATTATTAAAATGCGAAGAGGTCCCGACCTTTGCAGTTAAAATTAACATAAATTATATTTTTTTAGAAGTCGCCATCTTGGACGGAAGTGACGTGTCAACAAAGATGGCCAGTGTCCATCGCGACTGTGAGGAGTCACTCATCCATTTCTTGAAAGCGGATTAATCGGTTAATCGACCTATTTCGGCTTTTGGAACATAAATCTACGTTATTTGTGCTTCGGTGTGCATCAGGATTCGGCTTTAATACGGATTAATCGGGTATTAATTTATAACGCGATGGATTTCTCCATAGCAATACCAAGAAGAAGAAAACAGGTAAGCAGTTTTTTTCTCCTCACCAAAATTAGACCACGTGTTTGAAATTATACTTGAGTTCATTTACGAAAACCGTGTTTAAACCACAAGGTTAAATACGTTTAGTAGTTTTAAGTGGTTTCATAGAAGCATTAGCTCGAAATTGCTACTTTGTAAATTCAGATGTACATAATTCGTTGCGATGACGCCATTGCTTTTAGGGTCAAATGTTTTGGACACCCATAAAGTCACTCGTTGACCCGTGTAATTTATTCCAATTGCAAGGGCGAAACTGCTGACGTTGAGACCGCATTTCATCGGCTACGTTTTAATCGAGCTGTCGTCAAGAGGAAGCCAATAAAATGCATTTAAGGTTTCTCAGACACGTCATTATAAAAGCTGTTTTGTGACGATGAAACCTGTAGTGTGCATTGTGCAAATGCGGAAATTAAAAGTGAATACGTGCTGATGACTACACGAAACATTCAATTTAATTAATAATTTGTTTGTGTTATTTTCGAGGCTTTGTTCCCCCAAATAAGCTAGCTGTAAGTCACTGAATGGATTTAATCCTAGCTAAAACTCGATTTGAATGTTAATGTACGCATCGATTTTATCAAAATCGATTTTCAGGAAGGATGAAATCCATTTCGTGACTACAACTAGTGTTTGTTTCGTTGCTTATTTGCCCAATGGCGAGCTATTCAACTAGTATTAGATTTGTAGCTGAATCAACCATAATTAGTTCCGGTTATGGCTTTCATAATCAGTTTTCCTGTTCAACTAGTTGTTTTGTATTAATTTCTGGATATTTTTTCCAAATAAGCTGAAAGTCATAGAATGGATTTAATCCTATAGCTAAAACCCAATTTGAATAAGTTGTTGCATGATCGATTTTATCCAAGTCGATTTTCAGCAAGGTAGAAATTCTTTTCGTGACTACAACTTTTCATAATCAGTTTTCCTGTCTGCTCTTTTCATATATTTTTTTTATTTCTCATTCTCCCCTAAATATCATTTTACGACTATGAGAAGCATAGGCTGCTCGCTGTTATACCGAACTAGAAAAACACGTTCGTCTATTTTGTTAAAACTATAGTACACCCTTCTAGCAGTTATTTTTGAAAATATTGTCCAATTACTAACCCTTATCCGAGAGAGCAGTGCACGAAGGTGGATTAAATCGTAAAATTTTCATTTCGTTTTACAGCGTAAACCGTAATAGACGTGCCATAAGCCTATCATTTGAAAATAAATTTTATGTAAAACGCTGCACTGCGGTACAACATGATAAAACATAAAACGCGAGTTTACTGCCATTATGGGTGCGTTTCAAGCAGCCAAATATTTAATTTAACATTTTTACATTTACTCGAGAATGCATTTCAGAGGGGAAATAAAAGGAGGGAGAAGGGGATAAAAACGTTTAAACACGCTTTGTTTAACACGTGGATGAAATTTAACACTATCTGTAGTTTACATTACAAGCACATTACATTACATTACACGACTCGCCTGCACAAGATTTTCCAGCATCACAATTCAATGAGATTTTTGTGCTGACTGTACTAATAAATAAAATACAAATCTGCTTTCAACTAGGATGAAATCCATTCCGTGACTTCTGCTCATTTCCGGGGAATGAAAATTTGAATAGTCGATTAATGCGTTTTAGTAACCAAAGTTTGAATAAATGGGTTCGTTCCATATATTAAATGCGCCTTGGACCACGATTTTAATAGCTTTAAAATTTTGTGGTTTAATGGTGATTGCCTCAACAGGCCATTAAACACATAAAATGGTCGCTATCGACATAATGAGAGTTAATTGCTCGATACTCATGGTCGAAACACACCGCGATGTAATAGCAGGAAAATGTTGAAGGTATAAAATGTGGGAAAATTGCCAAAGTAAATAATGTTGTTTTCAATTATGCAACAAACTGACAATGTGAGGAAAATTGATACGAACAGAATTGCCACGCGGTGCACTCGGTGTGTGAATTCTCATTAATCCCTTTCAAAACAACGTGAAAGAAACTATTCTCATCGAGAACTTCAAGCTTTATTTTGCGCTAGTATTAAAAGTGGAAGAAGAAAAAAAAGTTAAAGAAGGATGTTTTAAAATGCAACATTGCTTTTAATCCTGATAAGCAATTTATAGTGTTAAGTTTAAATTCAAATAAAATAGAATTTCAAATCATGCAAAATTGGAATTTCGAAGCATGCAAAAATAGAATTTCAAAAATGGAATAAAAACGAAAAAAGAATAGACATGAAAAAATATATGAAAACTAAGGTTTGGCTGTCTATTCTCTGGTTTTAAAATCGAAAAAACAACTACAATTTGTTTCAACTTCAGTATAATTATTTGTAGATTTAGAATTGTTGGCAGTTAGTGCTGCTATTTCGAAATGTTGCATTTTGATTTGGTGCTAAATTAAACCAAAAATATATAGAATTCTGAATTGTGTTATTTGTAACAGGTATGTACACGGTTAATGTATAAGATCAGTATTTATTTTTCCACGTTAGGGTAATTCCCATCCTTGCTTTAAAATCACAAATAATAAGTCACTATACTGACTTATAAAAGCATTCTCCTGAATTCTCCAATGCACGTGTCATTAACGACCTTTGACACAATAATTACGAGTTATCAACACAAACCATTGCAAGTCCCAGAAGAACTTGATACGGTTAATGTTGCATTTTCAGTTTTTCCTAATAGGACATTTTAAGCGACAATTCATTAGGTATGACGCAAGCGGCTATAATTCCCACTTCCCACCATGATTAATTTGTCATTGCTTAATGATAAAGCAGTTTCTCATCTGAATACAATTAGCAGTGTGCATGCAATAATAACACTATACCACACATGACACAACTAAAAAAAGTTAACACGCTATAGAGGAGATACACGTAATGCGTTAGGCCTAATCTCATTATCTTCTCATCTGAAGTAATTTTCCAATTGAAAGCAATTCGTGTTGTGGCCAAGGGGGCGCTGCGTGTCCCCCTCCCCCCTCCCTTACCCCTTTCATGAACAATTTGTTATGCCCAGTGCAATGCTACGTGTATTATATTCGTACGTGGCGTGATCCCATTCGCCAATTTGTCTGTTATTATTATTGTTATTAGTACTTTTGGCCTATTATTATTAATTTCCTGGCTTGATGACCTATTATTATCTCGAATTGAGACAGCCTGGTTTGGAAATTTGGTGTTTTTCCAATTCATAAAGGGGGAAACTGGTACGCTTGGAGGCCATTTTTTACCCTTCTCTATTTTTAGGAATTTTTGGTTGATAAAATTGCTGGATATTCAAGAAAGCTAATAGTAGCCCTAAAGATAAATAAGTAACGTTTGTAAACTATACCAGAACTACATCAGTCACGTGTCTGTTATACAAGTAGTTTCCCTTTATTAGGGGCCATTCAAAAAGGACCCCCTGTCCACATGGTATCTATTTAATTGCAGCATGTAGACATGCATTTCATCCAACATTTCATCGCATTTATGTAGCCAAATTTCTTATGAAAACAAGTACTTATCTGGGTTAAAAACTTGGCGCCCAGGTGGCGCTATCTAAGTTTGATAGGAAGCCATAAAATTCCTTTAATCTCTTTACGACGAAAGCGAGCCAAGTTAACGAGCTCCAATGACGTAAGTGTAACATCACGGCCCCGTTTTAGCGAGATAACACGTACGAATTAGTGAAATATTTTAGCTGATCGTTTTACGGCCTTTTTCGAGGAAATTTTAGGATATTCGTGTCAAAAAAAGCTAAAATGGGATTCACGCCTTTTAACACCAAAGCTAAACTTAGACGATGTGGCACAGATATAGGCGAACATCGTTTGTTTTATCAAATCTGGAATGTTAAGGGTAATTCCTACATGTCTTACTACTTTTAACATCATTTCTCCACAACTATACACTGCTTTCGTGCATTATAATTTACACATCCATAAATCGTTAATGAACATTCATTTTTAGAGGTTACAGGGTTTTGCAGAAGGACCAACTTACAACATAAATTATTTTAAGCAAATGTATTTCATGCTAACAACTAGGATGAAATCCATTTCGTGACTTGGGCTAATGTCGTGTTACGTGTCCATTACGAATCAATTCACGTAACGAGCATTAAGCCGCACGTTTGAAACTATAAACTAGGATAATATAAACATGCAAATCAATACGGTGATCACTAACTGACAAAAATCTCCATCATTAACACGAGGTATAAATGATAACATTGCTATAAAAAATATATTTCTTCGAAGGCAAATTTCACAACAAAAAAAAGTCCAAGTTGCGTGTATTCAACCAGCCATTTTCCGTAATTGAGTTCATATTGAGAATAAAAACAATTTAATGTGGGATAATTTAAATAAGTAGTATGTGAAAATATTAGATTTCGTCAATAACAAAAGTATTGGATGGCCATATCTAGTATACTTTTTCCATCTGGACCAATAAAAAAAGGTCTCCAATTGAGCCGAGCAGTCATAAGTTTGCTGAAACATGTGGTAAGCAAACTTGTTTTAGCTTAATACTTGCATCCGCTTTATGTTGCTGTTGATAGAGCCCAGGCTTTAGTAATGAAAATTTGTGAAGAAAAAAATATGGGCAGATTTTTCCTCTTAACTATTTTCGCATCCCCTTCCCATGTTAAAAAGTAATTTTCTCGTATATAAAATGCAGATAAGATAGCTAGCCGAGAGTATGTATATATATATTTCCCCTCCGCAAATTCTGTTGAAATAATGGCCTGTGGGCGTCTGGGAGTGAGGGCGAGCAGAAGGCAAGATGCAATTTATGGCCGTAATTATACACTCCCCTTTATCGTTGCATTCATGAAGATGTTAAGTTTCAACACAAATCTCTCCGATGGCTCTAACAATGCGAATGCAACGTGATTTGCATACGAATGACCGGATTACAATTTGCAATCTTCACTCCTTTAGATCCCCCCGTGGAGAAAGTAGCTTTCTATAAAAGAGGGTGCTGCTGCTTTCTGTCCACCAATTAAATGATATTATCGCACGAGGGGAATCTCAAAAATGCTCAAATTACTCACATTTCACTTTTATCAAAACTCATTCCAGGGATAACTACTTTCCTACAAATAACTAAATAATCGCGTGTTTTACCTTCCCCCCAAAAAAATGGCTTACATTTTTAAACATGCTGCGTTATATAGATAAATGAAAACGCTTATTAAAATACAAAATGAGTAGTTAACCCCTTTTAAAATAATGTACAAATTATCACAAAAAAATAAAGGCCATTTGCAACATTTTTACATAGCCTTTAGCAATTTTAACAATTTCCATGGTAACTTTTAATGATTCATAAAATGCATTTTAATTCACTTTAAGTACATTAAAAAATATAGTTTAGGGCAAGAAAACCAGTTAACTGGCCTGTAGGGACCTTTTTACAGTCAACTTAAGGAGGGGGATCTGGTTCTCGCCCCTTTAGATCACAATAATTCCCCTTTAATTGGCCAGTTTTATCTCCCACTTATATTTTCAACCAAACCCAGATATTTTATTTCTTGTCAAAATTGTAAGACTTCGTTTTATGCTAACTCGATGAATGTTCAGATTAAATGGTGGCCACTTTCAATAAACTTTCAATAAAAAAAAAAAAAAAAAAAAAAATTCTATTTTAGACAAGTAATATTAACCAAATGATGGTGATGATATATCAAGAAAGTGAATGGAATGCTAAAATTTCAACCAGGGAACGTGGGTTGCTAAGGTTTTGACATTTTATTGATATAGTGGATTAGTGTTATAAATGTTAATTTTGCAGATACACCTTCTATTTTCCTCCCCCCTAACCTTAAGTCATTCTATTATTTCCAGTTTACAACCAACACTACCATTTTCATCATTTTCTTTTATCTTACCTTAGGCCTATCTTTTCATTTAATTTTATTTATACAATTAATAAGCGACCCCATTTGAGCTACCGTACGTTTAGTTACGAATCGATTGTCCCATCATTTTTCTTTTGTTATAAAAATATGGCTTTTGTTTAGATAAATGTGAACAATAGGCCTAAAATGCATTCACGACGTAATCTAGAGCTTTTCGTGCGTACCTAAATCAACAACGCGATATCGACTCTTTATTTTAATTCAAAATAACACAATTGAATCCATCGTCGTATCCGCCTACTTATACAAAAAAATTATTATTAGGCTTAATATTATGTCTACTTAGACGTGCCGTATTCATTATAATGGGCTGCGCTATACAAATTGCTAGATGAACGTATTATAAATACATCCGAAATTGCATTCGTGTTTGATAAGAATTATTGAATAAGAGCGAGGATATAAATAACAATGGAAAAACGCTATTATTAACAGACTCCATTTTGGTTACCATACCAATTGTGGCTCTTGTTTCTTTTTTTTATTATTTAAACGTCTCGACCAATAATAGGCCACTTCTATGAAGTATTATTATGTTACCGGGTATGAAAATAGGGGGATTTTTATAACAAAGAAAGTTAGGAGAGGTTTTTTTAAACATTTTTTTATTCCGGCAATTAGAAGGCGTACTTGTACAGTTACTCGAGCATATAAGCTTAATTAAATTCCAAATTCTTATTAAACGATCGTAGTATATTATATAAACATATTCGATGTTGCGTGAAATCTGGATAACAAAAAAATCTATAAAAATACAAAGCAGGCAATTTGAAGAGGTTTGGTAAAGACTGAAATTAATCACTTAAGCCTAATTGCTTTTTTTTTTTTGCTTTTCTACCATGATGACATCCTGATTTTGCTAATTATTTGCAGCAATGGCGTCAAAACTAAAACGTAGCCAACATAGATTAATGGATTCAGTGAATATTTACGATAGTCTGTTAGGGGCCATTCAAAAAGGACTTCCTTAAGAGGGGGAGGGGATCTGTTGGCATGTGGATAAGGGGGAGCCATTGTGGACGTCCACCAATGATGACATTTTTCAGTTCTTGGATTTTCTGTTTGAGTTTTATAAGTCAGTGAAAAGAGAAATGGACACCGGAAGATGTATGTCCCTAGTCCCAAACGCATACCTGAATGTTTAAAATCTAGAAAAAGTCTGGAATTACGCCTAAATTTGTGTTAAACACCAATTTTAAGTTGGAATTTCCCTTCGAGGCCAGGAAATTTCCGTTTATCAGAAAAATCTGTAAAAATGTCGTGGAATTGGTAGCGAGTAGTGCTTGAAAATTTATAGGATGGGTCTTAGTACTATGTTTCAAAAATGCTTTGGACACCCTACTTTTCACAAAAAAATTATGGACGTCTATGAGGATGGTGGGAGGGAGGGGGGTGGACTGAAATGGGCACCATTTGGACAGTAGGTAGGGGAAAGTCAATTTTTGAAGGAATTTCGGGGACGTCCTTTTTGATTGGCCCCTTATCTTGCTTAATCGGTGGTTATGTTCACAACTTGTTTTTAAAAAAATAAGGAATAATTTTATAACTATGCTAATTACTAATAGTATAAACGATTCAGCAAAGTGTAATTTATTAATATAATTTGTAAGGGTTCGAAACAGGACCACGAACATAGGTATCCTTATCCAAAGCCTCTCAAACAATTTTTATAATATAAATTGAAACATCATTTCAAGTTTCTCAACACCGCCTAATTAATTATTGGCCAATTATTTCTGATTGGTAATTAGTACTAGATCGTTTTCATCTCAATACAATTTGTCAATCGAATTTCGAGTCACGCAAACTAAAGAGTAAAAAGTTAAAAATATTTTTTTATCCACTGTGAAATTCTTAAGTTTAGGAATGCGTGTAGGTAAGAAGGCAAGACTAAACACACTTTTTTGTGCTCTAAACTGGATTTCTAGTGAGTTAAACATCTGGTATAACCTATAGGCCATTGTCTGTCTCCATTAAGCCTATGCACGGTTTCACCTGCCAACGATGATGCGATTTAGTCTAATAATAAACGCGATTTATTATCCCCTCAGCAGGGTGTCATTAATTAAGTTTTTTTTACATCATAGAGGGTTAGCAAATTGCCATGAAAAATGTGCCTTCACCCACCCACCCACAGCAGGTAATCGAGCGCGTATAGATTACGACACAAAAACCTGCGTACTTTATGAACTTTCCTCATCCCGTCCCCGGTTATCCATTAGCTAATGTTATTCAAGAACCAATCACAATAGTGCATCTCGGTGAGACTGTCCATAAAAGTTGTAATTTCCAAATGATAACACTAAATGTAGTTTTTTATTCAAAATATCAGAAAGAAAATCTTTCTACATAAGGGGCTATTCAAAAAGGATGTCCTCAAGAGGGGGTAGGGGGTCTGCTGGCACGTGGACACAATGTGGACGTCCTTTTTGAATGGCCCCTAACCTTGCTTTAATATCGTGTAGTTTGCGTTTAAATAAAACCTTGCGTAAGAAACAAAAGGATTTTTCCCCCGGACTAACAGCATATGTTTAGTTGCTCACGTATACAGGATTAAAAAGAAGTTAACTAAAAAGCTAAAGTTTTTTAATTAGTTTTATGATAAGTACACGTTTTTCTAGTTTATGCAGTCATCAATTTTAAGAATGGTAAAAAATCACGACAGTAGAAAGTCTGAGAAAATTGATGTGAAATCCATGAGAAACAAAACTATGAAATTGAAAAACGTGAATGTGTTGTAGTTGACATGTTTTCAGGAGCTATAAATACTATTTGGCATGCTATAGTATCAATATACAATATCTGATCAGCGCCAACACAATAAAAAATGAAACCCATTTTCGTATTTTCAACAATGCTGTCAGAATTTGAAAAAAAAACTTAATGGCAATCCACTAGATTGTCAATTCAAAAAGAGATTCTATGAGGTAAAGAAATCCATAATGTTATTGCCAGAACCGAATCTTCATTGGCATTTTTTTTTCTCCTCATATATAAAGCTGTCAGAAAAGATAATTTACAGCACCATTAATATACTACTCCTTTTCAGTCCATATTTATAACGAAGTTACATATACGGTTCGCCTGAAGAGAAATCTCTCAACCGTCATATTTTTGAAATGAAATTGCGAGAAAAATAAAGCTAGAATTTCAATAGTGAAATGTGAATATCGAAATAAGTTGCCGAAGGCAGAAAATGAAACCAAGGAGAAATAACTCTGAATTCATACAGGATTCACATATACAACAACATCTTGTTGTTTCTACAGAATAACTAATTTATTTTGACTTAATGAGGACCATGTGTGTGCTGGAAGCTAAAAACAGCGGTTACAAATTTACATGTTGGGTTTTAACCCATCCAAATTAGGGCCATTCAAGAAGAACGTTCCCGAAATTCCTTCAAAAATCCCCCTCTCCACATGGTGTGATCAATTCAACGACATTTTTTTCAGATTTTATTGATTAACGAAAATTTCCTGACCTCGAATGGAAGTTCAGCATAAAATTAGTGTTTAACACAAAGTTGGGCATAAATCCAGACTTTCCCAAGGTTTTAAAAATTCAAGTATATTTTGGACTTGGGACCCATTTCTTCCGGTGTCCCTTTTTCCCTTTCACGAATCTTTAAAACTTCATAAGACAGAAAAACCAAAAAAAAAAAACTGAAAAATACCATCTTTAGAGGACGTCCAGAATGGCTTCCATTTGTCCAGATGATAGTAGACCTTTACCCCCTACCCCCTCTTGAGGACTTCCTTTTTGAATGGCCCAAAAAATATAAAGTAGAATCAAATCCATACGCTTGGGAGCTGTGAAAAATATGCATTTACACAGGTTTTACTGTATGAGACACGATGACATGGGTTTCAAATTCTGCCAATCCAAAAGTGATTATGAAATCTGATATTTTTTTGTTTGTAACATGATTCATTTCCCAAATATTCTAGTTTTCCATATATTTCTTACAATAGTTAAAAACATTGCGAGCGGACGTAATTAAAATAAAAACCACAATATAACGATGATGATGGATAATATGTACACTAATGTAGTATATCTCATAGTGCGTTGTTAATATATATACATTGTACATGTAAATTAGACTTGTGGGTCCAACCTCTTCGCTGATAAACACATTTCCCATTCGTGCAAGTTGTGCATATACTCTGTTAGTCTCGTACATAAATTTAACATTTGGTAAATACAGCGTGAAATTTATCACCTCTGACTAACGACCGGCACCAGAGCGTAGTCATGAAAACATATTTATCGTTCAACGAAATAGGTAATTACGGGCAGGAATTTCACATTATTGAGGTTTGCCTTTTAAGGCCTCGTGTTTCAACCTCTGATGCATTTCGATCGGGAGGAGTTTTGTTATGCATATAAAATGCACGAAACACTTTACTGTAAATCGATCTCGTTTGGTCAATGCCTCACGTTTTACCCCCTCATCTACCCTTTAAAAAGCTCTATTTACCACGCGTTTCAAAGCCTTATATTTCTTAATCGGATTTCAACATTCACTCGATAGGAAATCCCTTAAAATACCACCTCTTCGAAGTTAAAAGGTTTGATATTTGCAGTAAATAAATGCTTACTAAGCATATTTTATCATGCAGTACAAGTACAGTTAAAACGTTAGGGTCTCAAACGTCAATGTTGATCTGTAAAGGGCCTCCATTATTAAAATACCCATTACCTCAGATAATTTGAATATTTTTACCGTCCCCCCCCCCCCTTTCAAACGAGGGGCAAATCAAAAAGGACGTCCCAGAAATTCCCAGAAAATTTGTAGGAAAAACGGCCCATCCTATAAATTTCCAAGCACCTGTCTTATTGCAAATTCCACGATATTTTTCCAGATTTTACTGACAAACGAAAATTTCCCGACCTCGAAGGGAAATTCCAGCATAAAATTGGTGTTTAACACAAATTCAGACCTAATTCCTGACTTTCCATGATTTTTTCAAAATTCACTGACCTTTAAAACTCAATGAAACAGAAAATCCAAGAACTGAAAAATACCAGCATTAGTGGACGTCCATAATGGCTCCCACCTCCCTGTCTACATATCAGCAGAACCCCCCCCCCCCCCACCCACTTTTGAGGACGTCTTTTTTTTTTAATGGTCCCTAATGGTGTTAAAATATCTGCGTATTGCATTTAAGTGATGTATAAAACAGATGATATGATGGTTCACATGACTATCTCCAATGCGAAATTTTCGAGGTAAACGCAAGATGGCGCACCCAAATTTCCTTGACCTTTTTATAACAAATTTATAGTTGATTTTATGGATAGCGTAAATAACGAAATGGACGCTCTCGGTGCTTTAATCAAAAGGATATAAATTGCATCTATAACCAAGATTTTTCACTAAATAATATTGAATATCCGTTCGAGGGGCAACGATGCCTAAATTTCGACATAAAGGTCAAGGATATTTCGGGTGCGCCATTTTGTGACGACCTCGAAAATTTCGCATGGGAAAATTCGCCACGACGCGGATTTGCGAATTTTTTTTTCTTTATACCGCATGATTAAGCAAGTTGAAAGCTATACTGGAGTGTGAGTAATAATAAAAATAATAATCATAATAACAATAAGGCTAATAATATTGTAAAATTGGTTTAAAAAAAAAGGTCACGGAAAGCCCCGAGTAAGTGCGAGTGAAAACGCTTACATCACGAAATGCTTGGCAATAATCACGTATTTTTTGTATCCATATTATGTTTTTCATTGTTTTCTCGAATTGTGTGGGACGTCAGAGATGAGGGGAAAAATAGTATATTTTAAGATCAAGGTCTCCATCGTGGTAACGCGAGTGTTAAAAATTGCCATTAAATTGGCCACTTTATAGGAAAATAGCATCGTAACAACGGTATGGAAAGCTGTTATTTATAATAATAAGCTTTATTTGGTAATTTATATATATGGTGGTGGGATCGCACCTTAAGAGTTCCAACTGCACTTTGTATACCAGATAATGATACACCGAGCTATAAAACCCATTAATAAAACGAAATATGGTGCCCAGAAACACCCAATTGTGGCCTATGTAATAAAAATACAACTTGGAATACATGGTAAAACCTGGAATATCAGGGCATTTGAGTCATGAAAGAGACTTGGAATCAGGGAGCTTTTTAAATTGGTCCTGGAATATTTATGACCGAGACTACATTTTTCCAATGCAAATGTTTCATTTTTTTGTACCATTTTACTACAAAATTTTACTAAACAGTAAAAACAAAAAATGAAGAAGTGTTAATTTTTCATAGTCATGGAATAATTCAAAAATTTACTGGAAAAACCCTAGAAAGTCATGGAAGAGACATGGAAAGTTAGGGAGTTTTTCAAATTGGTTAAGCAATGATGGGAAAACATCTAAAAAATGTGTTTAAAATATTTAACTTACGCATGTTTTCAAATGTTTAAAGAAAAAATTAATTAGTTAATTTTTCAGTCAATAATAATTCAAAAATTTCCTAGAAAAACCTGGAAAGTCAGGGAATTTCATTCTCAAAAAAAAAAAATGTGGGAACTCTGCAACAGCATCATACAATGCTATACACGATTAAATAAATTTTTCCATTTTTGTAATATGATGAATGATTGTAATATTACCGCAACTCTGTATTTTGTACTACTAAACGTTGAGAATTGAAATGACCACTGTATTACCCTCGTTATATCTATTATCAAGATTAATGTATTTGTAATTATCTATTTAAATTAATATTCAATGTGTTAACATACAAATCAGTGTCTATTCTTAAGTTGTTTACGAAATATTTCCAGAAATTCAAAACAGATTTCTCGTTTGAATGGCCCTAACAACAGTCAACTGTCATAATGGCGTCAATGGCTACGTAATTCAGCAAAGGCGCTCCAGCAAATAGAAGAGAAAACCGTGAAATTGTAGGCTTAAAGCGAGTGAACCGTATTCCCACAGGCCAATGCTTCTTCCTCTGCAATGAAATGAAAAATGGCGAGGAAATTGAGCTAGGGTTTTTCCCTCGAAATCCCACATAAATATATTTAAGCCTCGCACGCATCATTATGCTTTTCATTTCCGTTCACGAAAATAAAAGCTCGCCATTTTAGCGTTCATATCGAGCGATATAAAACGAGGAAATAACGATAAGGAAGCTTTTAATTGCGCGCCACCAACCGATACATGTCTCGCTTTTTTATCAAAATTCATAAACCGATATATTATTAGGCCTAAGCGTGAAATTAAAACTAGAGCCTTGATCCAGAAAATTAAAAAAATATTTTCATATTAAATGTTTCAGTCCAGACACGGTTGTCATAATAAAGATTACATTTTCAAAATTATCCACCATTTTTTATTTTAGAGGCTAATCTTGATTAATGAAATACTTATAAAGCCGTGAAAAGCTGAAAGCCATGAGGGAGCTTATTAAACTAGTCTCCTCCTAATAAAAATAACCATTATTATATAATTACGAGTGTATATACGAGACTCGCAGGAAATTTGAAGACACGGTTGCGTAACTACATGGACAATTCGAGCGAATAATAATAATAATATATAATGAAAAACTAGTTTTTCTATTCATGTAATAAAATTGGTGAATGGCTGAGGAAATTGATAATCCATTATGAGAAATTTATTTCAATGAAAAAAGTCAAAAAGCTTCATGAAAAAGTTGTAGAGATTATTTGAAAGTTTCAAATAAAGAAGATAAATTTTAGGAAACCTACGCAAAACCGATAATAATAATGAAAAGTTAAGGAAATTACGAGGATGTCAAATGCAATGTGAAAACAGGTGAACTTTGATGAAATTAGGACATGGAAATAATCAATGAAAAGCGATAAAATTCAGAAAGTCACGGTCATGATATATAACTTAATTCAGAAATTGGAAACGAAATACTAGCTTAGTTTGAATAACTAATAGAAAATTCAGATGCAAAACTGATGAGGAGCTATTCAAATATGACGTCATTAAGAGGGGGAGAGGAAGGGCTGGCAACATAGACACATGTGGACAGGAGTGGGGGGAGGGGAGTTTAAGGGGGAATAGCCACTATGGACGTCCACTAATAATGGTATTTTTCCGTTTTTGGATTTCCTGTTTAATTAATTTATAAAGGTCAGTGAAAGGGGAGATGGACACCGGAAAGTGTGTTCCCAGTCCCAAATGTACTCATATTTTTAAAGCCTTGGGAAAGTCGGGAATTGTCTAAATTTGTGTTAAACACTAATATTATTGAAGGAATTTCCCTTCGAGGTCAGGAAATTTCATACTTACAATATGTACATTTTAACACATTTTTTGGACACCCAAAAATGGGCTGAAAAATGGCAAATATGGGCTGAAATGGACACCATGTGGGCAAAGGGGTAGAGGAAAGGGTCGTTTTTTGGAGGAATTCCTTTTTGAATGGTCCCTAAAACGATCATATACATAAAAGATAAAAATGTATAAACCAAGTGATTGCTGAATATCAAACGTTTACTGCAATATACGATGTTCGGTTTAAGGAACCCAGGCGGATCAAAAGATTCAAATCATGTGTAATCTTAGCTTTAAAAAAATTTACCGAATGTCAAAAGGCCATGTGACACGAATGAATAATTTGAAAATTCAGAAAGTTGAAGAGAAATCAGGAAAAACAAGTTGAACGTCAGCCATCAGGAAAAAACGTGAAAAAGCCCAACACAAAATTGAAACTGACAAGAAAAAGGAGAAAAAAAAGTGAGTCGTAAAGCCAACTTTTAGGTTTCTCCTCGTACATTGGGCCGGATCAATAAGAAAGCCGATTATCGATTCTCTCGATGTCATCTGTGACTAGCTTCCGCAACATCAACTTTTTCCTCGTCCAATAACATCGCTCGTTGCCACGCACTCGAAACCATTTTTACATGTAAATATAAATGCGCTTTCATCTCAATTCTATTCCCACCGGGATTTTTGCCGTGTTCTTGCCAAAGCTTTGATCCCTCAGAAGCGGAGAAAAAGGAGATTGGGGATCTCTCTCTTTCGCCAACAAATGTCACGCATGGCCGCCATCTTTTTCCCTTTCCTGCGTAAGATTGAAACGGCCATCTTCAAATACGCCTATTTTGGCGTGTTTTCGAAACGATACGTCATCCCGAATCAAAAAAAAAAACTCAAATATTATAATCGCAAATAACTCCATCCGTGAAGCTGAGAAGAACCACGTTGACGAGGTATTGAAAACAGAGAGAGGCCTATGCAGCGTACACAATATTCAATACAAGCTGTATTTTTAAAAAATGGGGCCATTTGAAAATGACGTCCTCAAGTGGGGGTAGGGGGATCTGCTGGTATGTGGACAGAAGGAGAAGGGGGGGGGAGAAGCCGTTATGAACGTCCACTAATGATGGTATTTTTCAGCTTTTGGATTTTCTGTTTAAAGTTTTAAAGGTCGGTGAAATTGGAAATGGACACTGGAAGAAATGTCCCCCCAGTCCCAAATGTACTTGAATTTTTAAACCTCGGGAAAGTCGGAAATTATGATTAATTTTGTGTTAAACACCTGAAATTTCCCTTCGAGATCAGGAAATTTCCGCTAATCAGATAAAACTGGAAAAATATCGTGGAATATGTAGGGAGTTGGGTGCTTAGAAAGTTATAGGATGGGTCTTTTGTATGTTCCAAGACATTTTCTGGACACCCTACTTTTCAAAAATGTTAAGGACGTCTATGAGGGAGGGTTCTCGTCTAAAATGGACACCAGGGGGTAGAGGGGTCTATTTTTGAATGAACTTGGGGACGTATTTTTTGAACGGACCCTATATGTAGAGATGATAAAATTGGTACCAAAATTTTGTAACCCGGGTGTAAAATAGGGCCAGAAAACATGTATGACGTTTTATGCACACATATAACAGAAAGTGAGTAGACTATCGAATATCAAGACTTTTGGATTTCCAATGTGGTAAAAATTTCATACTTTAAATTCCATTCAACATGATTTTATTGAACGTGTCTTACAGAACAATTGTAGACTAAAAACCCGCTCTAATCTCTGCAATCGGATTAGACACACACGATTAGAACTGTGGAGTAAAAGTACAACAAATAGAAAACGTTGCATACTCCCAAGTACACACATCCTGTGCTCCAAGGTGGTCTTGGTTTTTTATCATTCGCCATTTTTCCTTTTTTCCTTTTGACAACTTTTGCGAGTCGGTCAGCATTTTAAACATGAAACCCAACGGTACTTAATTTTAAATTTCTGCTAAACTGGTCGCACACACACACCGGCCTCAAACAGGCGAGGTCGTGCCAATGATCATGCCAAGAATTAATCATAAAACGCGGCGAACAAACACGGGGGGAGCCACCGTCAGTTCACCCTAACAAAGGGGTCGTTACCACCGTTCGGGTTCACGAAAAATGGTACGGGGGGGGGGAGGAAAGAAATAGCGATTCATGGTGAATGTTAATAATACATAGCATGGGCCCTCGGTTGTTAAACACTTAGGGCCAATGCACCATGTTTCTGTATGTATATCAGGGATGGAAATGTATCCAAGATGGCGCCCAAAAATACCTATTGTAGTAACAAATACAATAAGAAAGTACATGAAATGGAAAATGTATGGAATCATTATGCGAGCTATTAACAGGCTGCTAAATCACTGCCTCTTATCGCGATGGGTTGTTAATTTCATATACGTACTTCCCAGCAGGGAACGCCACTTGAAATGACGCCATTATAGGGCTTTTAATTCGAAAATTTACGAATTTTCAGCGCCCCCCTCCAGCAACGGGTATAATGTCGTAATTTACGAAACTGTGGGAGGCCTAGCGTTAATTTTATATGTATTTTCAATGGCAACACGCGCCGTGAGCCGAATATCCGGCATTTTAATCGTAATCAGGAGCCGAACCCTAGTTTATATGATTATGATTTTTATTTGGAGGATCTACGCTATACTTCACTCGAGATCCATAGGATAAGCTACTTAGGATAAGCACTACTTATAGTGCTCCCCTCCTACGCTGCTTTTTTGTCATGCAATTCGCTTTATTCCGGTTTAGCACCCCCTGGTGGCTTATAGACCTTTAGTATTGATTTTCCAACATGGCCGCCTCCATTTTTATCCAATTTTTAGCCCAATGTTGAGTCAAGAAATCTTATAAATACATATTCGTAATCCCAAACATGACATTTATTAATTAAAATATTGATTGGATGTCATTTTTGCTGTTATTATTAAAAGTTCGGTACTAAGGATACTATTAATAAAACAAGATTGTGGGACAAAGCTATCGGTTGACGTCTAAATTTAAACAAATGTGGCAAGGATTAACGATTCAAGATGGCCGCCCACAATGGTGTAAATCGAGATATATTGCTAAACTGGCCTTGTATCTCGGATAAAATAAAATAGCCCATAAAAATCAAACTCCGAAAGTCAAAAGGAAAATTCCTCAGATTGCGTTACGAGTGGGTTTATCAATCGTACCATAAATTTGTTCAGTTTCAAAATAATGGATTACGTTATCGAAAGAAATTAACAGCCATTTTTTGACGACGTCACTACAGAGGCTCAAGTGCCATTGAAGGACGGATAAGACTGTATCTGACACGAAACTTACTAATACGACTAACTTGCGTAATGAACACACAGGTGTTTGATACGTGGCCAAAAACATCTTGAAATTGTGATATTATAAACGATAAACGCAACAGATGAGTGATTAGAGAGATTTAGCAAACAAACTCGCCAGTTGACGTGATCGACAGCACTGTATGATTTTTTCGAAACGCACATGTGCCTGATGACGTCAATGGGATTCTGGATAAAAGGAGATGCACATGTGAATATTATACGACGAACGTTTGTCACCGGTTGAAAAAATTTACGCGAATTAGACAGTATGCACATGACGGATGAAAATTTGCCGTTACATACAAGGTGTTTAAATTAAGTAATGAGACTTTTATTTCTAAATTGTTTTATTCGAATAGAATTACAATTTAATATTGTCTCCCTTAGAATAACTTCCTCGGGAAGCCACACAGCGCTGGAGGCGGTTCTTCCACTCCTCATAGTAGTGCTGGAACTCTAATACTGGAAAATTCCAGCATGCAGTTGGTCGGTTACAGTCGTTTGAACGTTGGAATCGCGTTAAATTTGTTCAACTGGTGAAAACGTTCTATGTAAAATATTCGCATTTTTCAGGTACAAGTGCAATTCCAAAAAAAAAGGTTTTGTTCACCGTTACCCAGAATCATCAGGCACATGTGTATTTCGAAAAAATGACGTCAACGGTGATTTTTTGTGTTAAATATCACTATTAAGCACAAGTGAACAGTTTCTTGTTTGCTAAATCTCTCTATTAACTGATTAGCCGGATATTCTGCTGTTACAGAATACAGTGGAACCTCGCTTAACGAAAAAAATAAATTTTAAATAAAATGACTCGCTTAACGAGCGACGTTTCGCATAACGAGTTTCGTGGCTAGGGGAATCCCCGAATTGGGCGATTGTTTCGTTGTTTCGCATTACGAGTAAGAATCCGGAACGCTCGTTATGCGAGGTTCCACTGCATGTTTAGAAGGCAAAGTTGTAGCTCATCAGGCTTCATTTTTTTCGCATGAATGCGCAATAGAAATGAATGGAATTTCGAAGTAGGGGAATGAAGCACGATATAAATTGTGCTTAATCGAGGCAAAGTGTGTTAATGTTTTCTCAAATAAGAATAATAATAATAATAGGAAATAAATGTAGTATTTCATCAACGAATTCCGTGCATTCTGAGGCAGCAATGATTCACGATTTTAGTGCAATAAACAAAGAAACTAAATAACCACACTCATCGATTTGCTCTGTACATACCAGAACCGCTCAATTTTTGGCAAACCGGAGTAAATGTTCTTGTAATCAGTTGGGAAACAAAACTGTTAACATGAATGATTTTTAGCTATGAAACAAAGTAATTTTTGTCATAGTCTGATAATTTAAAAAGTAAAAAAAAAATCACTTTGAGCATTTACACCCATAAGTAAGTTTCATTTAAGTTATATTGAAAGAAATAAGTATCGTTGTTTCAAAGCCTACGTGTTTATCCCAACATTTCGCTTTCGGCAACTAAACTCAAAAGCTAACTCAAAAGTTTGTGCTTTTATTTATGCTTTGGTTTCAAATCTAGGACACGCTAACTGATGTTAACCTGATGATAAGATAAACAATCTATTAATAGGACTTTGCCAAAACTCAAATTGTGGCATGGGAGTATTTTTTTCTTAAATATAACACATTTCAGTCAATGAATACGATATAAAAAATAAAAGCTAGTAAAAAAACATAAGTCCAAAGTTTCCAGATAATGTTTGGGTTTCTAGGATAATACCCTAAATTTTTTTGTATTTTTTGGTTAATATTCCCAGATGATCATAAAATCATGAAAATAATCGTGAAGTTAGTCAATTTACAGCAGTGTTTTAAATCAAAATTTTATCTATCTCGAGTTGGATTGATAAGCAAAAATGACTCCACGTTTCGCTTTACTCTAATATTAGGTTAATCACGTATCAAAACAATTAAAACAGATATCGCAATAAAACATGATGTAATTCGTAATCTCAAGTTGCTAATTTAGAAGAGAAATAAACACTAAAAATAGACGAGTTTTCGAGATTTATTAAAGGTTTCTGACAGATAGTGACGGGACTTTAATCTCGATATCCTGTAACCAATACCTATTTTTCGCGATGAGATAACGATTTATATCTTATTTCAAACATTAAATAAAGCAAAGAATCCTAGATTTTTGAGCCCATCCAAGAACGGTGCAAGTTATAAACCAACATACACTGTGAGTCATAAAAAAGTAGGACCAACTAAAAAAAAACTCAACTTCGTGAAAAGTGCTTCGATTTAAATGAAATTAGGCACTTACATGGAACAATAGTGTAGGAACAAAAATGAATTATAAAATGTGCTCAAAATGTTCTCCGGTGGCCTTTACACAAGCCCGGAGTCTTACGCGCCATTCATTGATTGACGAATCGATTATACGCTGGTCGAGTTCAATCCAAGTTTTCTTAATTCGTAG
>JAQGBW010000748.1:0-34721 GCA_034698625.1 Julus scanicus | reverse complement strand
CACAAGTCACTGTTACTAAAACTACACAAGTCACTGTTACTAAAACTACACAAGTCACTGTTACTAAAACTACACAATTAAGTCACTGTTACTCAAACTACACAAGTCACTGTTACTCAAACTACACAAGTCACTGTTGCTCAAACTACACTAGTCACTGTTACTAAAACTGCACAAGTCACTGATTCTAAAACTACACAAGTCACTGTTACTGAAACTACACAAGTCACTGTTACTCAAACTGCACAAGTCACTGTTACACAAACTGCACAAGTCACTGTTACTCAAACAGCACAAGTCACTGTTACTCAAACTACACAGGTCGCTGTTACTAAACAACAGATGTGATGTGGTAGTTTCCAAACTGCCCCGAATCTGATACATAAATAAGTTCAAACTTAACCACAACTGAAAGGAATTATTGAAATTTCCTGATGAAATCACCATGTGATGAGTAATTTTAATAGATGAATGTTGGATATATAAACACTATCTTGATGTAACCATATGTACGTGTGCCGTGAGTTGAAAATGGTTGATGAAACACTGGTAAATCCCAATTTTCAGTAGACGCCATTTGTCATAATACCAAAAACAATTTCTGATGCTGTACTTGCCGTCTGGATATTATAGTGATTCGGTCAGCATAGTCTCTGCTGGCGCATTTCCTTCCCTCCCACTCGTTTTTCCCTTTAGAGAGACTAAACATGTTGGCATGTAGCACAGTAGTGTAGACAGGCAATTAGCGCATTGTTTATGCTCGCGTTCCTGAAGTAATTAAACGGCAGCATAATCAGGCACACGCGGTTAATCTAGAAGCGGGGGAAAAAAATTGTTTCGAGACCAATGCGCTTAACTCGCCTATTTCCAAATTAAGAGAAACTTGCTTTAATTATTAAAATCTCGTTAAGAAATTCTAAAGAACCACTGAATTAACAAAGGAGTCGTCGCAGCTGTATAATACGGGCCTGCTTTCATGGTTACCTTACGAGTCTATCCTGGTAGAAAAAAATGTCACATACAGTAGACCCCTTTAAAATAATACCCGTTAAACTAATAGCCCCTCTAAACTAATGCAGACTGCTGGTCATAGCTCGGGCCATATAGTCAATGTAATCTCCCTCTGATCTAATAATCCCTCTAAACTAATACCAAGCACCCGGTCTCAACGATATTAGTTTAGAGGGGTTTACTAAATATGGGGATATGTATACATATATATCTACTCTTTATTTCAATGCATATGTACTGAATGGCCATATACGTTTTCAGACAAAATATGACAATTTAAAATACATTCTGTACGGGTACTTTTTTCCACTCGGGCTGCCATAACGAAAGTAAAAGAAATACGAGTAACATATACTTAAATATC
Source organism: Julus scanicus (assembly GCA_034698625.1). Lineage (NCBI taxonomy): Eukaryota > Metazoa > Arthropoda > Diplopoda > Julida > Julidae > Julus > Julus scanicus. The sequence continues at coordinate 33,346 of JAQGBW010000748.1, read as the reverse complement.
GTTATTTCGGCTTTAATGTTTATTAAAATTGCTACTATCATTGCATACCGACGATTTAAAAATTATGTAATGATATAGTCGCGCTCTGCGGTTGTAATTTGTGTTTACTACAGCGCCATCTGGCGCCACGAAACGAATGCATAGGTTTTATCATGGTTGGCTGCAGAGCTAATTCCGTACGTAGTTCAATCATTGAGTTGTATTTGTAAAAATTGTTTTAAAAAATGGTAGACGTGCGGGAAATTGGATTTGCAAAATCCCATTAGTTTGTACGTATTTGTCACAACATAATTTTAATTAAACGTTACGGGGTCAATGAAGGGGAAGTTGGCTTTAATTAATTATGGCGTTCACGTACACGAGTTTGATATTAAATTCGTTGCAGTTTGACATTAAAAAACACCTGAAAATTGGCTTAATGCGTCAAAGGGGATAAAAAAAATATATATGCAAATTGAATAAGCATCGGGTGGGCGGTCATTTTTTTCCATTTTATCAAATGAAGATAGGACTTATTTGCATGGTATAGTGCCGAAAATGAAAGGGATCATTTTTAGGGGGAAAAAAAATATTTTTTATCTCCGTGAATGATGAAAGAACACTCGAAATAATGTGTATACCAAAGCGACGAAAATCTCTCCGTTTTTTGGGGTTTCATTTCAATAAAGCTTCAGTTATCCCCTTTCCTTGTTGGAATATATGAATAGTTACATAAAAGTTGTATTATCGATTTGCTAACATAAAAAAGTGATGAATAGAAGAAAGCAGCGTGTGTTCCAGCATCGTTCTGACAATGGCGTCAATCACAATTGCGTTCAACATGGACGTTTGTATACATACAAAAAAACACGAATAAAAAGAGTACAATATATACGATGCAAAAGGTCGCAGGTAAGAGTGCCCGCAAAAAATCCCTTCATTCAGGGTTTCAACAACATAAGGCTGCAGATCCGGTGCAGGTGAAAAAACCTCGGGTTTACATAAAACCCACAGCAGTGAAAAACTACAATAGAACATTTCAAATAGGATTTTCTTGAATATTTCGATGAAGCGCCGTAGCTGAACTTCATCTTTTGCTACTGAAACGGGATAATTTTCAAAAGATTGGACAATCTTGTATCTAAACTTATTTGCTGTTTAGTTTGGAATAATTTGTGTGTTGATCATGGGTTTGTAACAAGTTTTTGTAATGGATACTTTGCTAATACTCTGCGATAGCCTGAGTCACGTTATGGATTTCATCCTTTAGTTGAAGTCTGTTTTGTTCAAAATCGGTTGAATAAACTTTGCATAAATTTTATCCAAATCTGGTTTTAATTAATTGCATTTCATCATTTTGCCATTGACGTTCTCGTTTGTTTTCCAGAATTTATTTCTGAAATCTTCTTTAGCAAAATTCATTCTTGCCAAGAAGTTGACACGCAATTCTAGTTTTCTGAGTTGCAATATTTCATTCACGCTGCACTTCTCGAAATGTCGAGACTGTAATTAAGGCAGATTTTAGTTAATCCTGTTGCAAATTGGAGACCGCCTGAATTCAGCACGTTAAAGTTGATGGAGCATAAAGAGATCATGACACAAACACGTGACCCCAATACCCCTGGCAATTAATGCATTTAGACAAGCAGTAATTATGCATCTCCCCAATATCTACGTATACATAAAGCTCTTTTCAATAGAGGCTCGTTAGTTGTCAACGCGCTTTATTTTCATCATAATTATCTAGTCTTAAGCTCAATTACTTTTGCTGGACAGTGCATTTGTTGACGAAATTACAGACACCCCTTTGCTTGTGCTTGCCTTATTTTATTCATCAGTCAATGTAGTCGTAAAAAGAACGAGGGATGATATTACATAAAGCAATTAAATTCCAAATGTGTTTCATAATTGGTCACATCGTGACGCTACTATGAATGTCAAGCACCTTTAGATGAATAGATTTGTGCAAACCATTGGCATGTAGACTTGGAACCCTTTTGTTGACATTTGTAGTAGTTCTAAAAAAGGGAGCAACTGCACTATTTTGTACTTGAAGCAGTTAGATATTGACTCAATTGAAATGGATTTTAATGCCCACTTTCCCTGTCCTCCATCTTTACTTCGTCCTAAGTACCAGTGGTGTGAAAACGTATACTCCACTTGGATAATTTCCCCCCTAATAAGACTCGTTGCCATGGCAACTTTTCAATGCTTAGGCCTAACAATTCTCCTCTTTTCGATATGTGTAGTCCCGCCGTCTACGAATTTCTCCATACATATAGAATTTTCTCCACAGATTGTATGATGTTTGTAAGTAGATTGGTCACAATATTGTATTGATTATTTTAACCTTGGGTCCTTGACCAAATTCCACCACTAGGGTAGCGTTGTTAGACAACTAACAGGTCAGAATATCATTCTGATGTAGCTGCGAATGCTGAGATGTCAGCGAGACAAACATGACTTATGTAATGACTGATCTTAACATAGACAAGTTGTCAAACGAAATGAACATTAATTCGACACCAGAGTGAATAACCATTGCAGACATAACTTGTTGGAAAACCATAATGCTGCAAAGACAGAAAAATCAGACTCCAACTGATTTCAACTGAACATATTTTTTCACCAGTGATCCCACTGTCTTTATGCTATACTGTCTGCTCATCTGGAGACAGATATCATTGTCCCCAACAGGACTTTGACTGCTAGTTCTTAAACGTCTTTTTTCCCAGACCAATATCATATAACAATCTTCTACAGAAAGGCTTTTGAAATCGCAGTAACCCAAAATGGTCAGTGCCATCGTTTTATTTTAATGTGTTGCTGGGACATTATTCGGAAGCAATATTTGATGCAATTTCCAGCTGCCACTCAATTGATGCTATTATGGCTGCCGTCCATTAAACGAAAGGTCCGTGTCGATGCCCGAACAACATTTCACCACAATGAATAGATAGATGAAAAACTGCATTTTGTGGATTGTATTGACCCATTTCACCGTACGGTTTGTATTAAAAGGATTTTTTTTTTATTTCATCGACTATCAATTGCTGCTTTGACCATATGGTCCTTGTTCCCCGTAGCAAACATGGCGGCCATCAACGCATCGATTCATCCCATTTTCGATCCACATTCAACATGTTTTTCCACCATGGAATGAAATAACCCTCAGGTCTTAATGGTTCACGGGAGAATTGTACTAAGGAAAATCTCTATCTAAACTCCGAAAAACAGATTACCCTACCCTTGTCGTACAGGGTGAGACAAATAATGTCCAGTTTACCATTGAAACGAACATGCGTAGTAGACCAACCTTGATACGAGTTTTATTTCATTCCATTTCTGCTGCATTTACAGGTGAACTAATACTTTCAAAAATCCAAATTTGTTTTTAAACTGAAACTTTGGTCCTGGCAATTTTTAAGTCATGATGGTAGTCAGTGCTGTATTTCGGCCCCATGGGACATAATTAAAAAGGTGGAAAAATACTTTTAATATAGTACTATACAGAGACGTTTTAATGAACGAGGGCCTCAAATTGGGTCAATAGGCAAATATGTAGCTGACATATAGAGCATAAAACAGGGTTTGGCAAACATGTTTGCAAAATAAAGTTTGCTCACCAACAGACCTTGGTAGGAGCGCCATGACCAGCAAACATTCAGCTCAATTTTGTTTCTTTGAAACGATTTTTATGGACACTGTTTGTGCAGGTTTGTTGTAAATATGTTCTCTACAAACAAGTTTGCAGAAATTATGTTTTTGTATCGTGTTTCCTTTGGTGTCGACCAAGACTTTGCTTTTTAATCTGTTTCTTCTACCCAGAGATGGCGCTGTTTTCATGTACATAGGAACACAAATTTGACTACAAAAGGCGTTTGTACCAACTAATTTCTTTCGAAATTGAGTGGATGTAGATTTGAAGTGTTCCATATGTATAGATGAAGTAATTACAGAGGGGCAACACATGTCTCGCATATAGGATCTCTACTGCAGTCGTTTGCATGTTCGGCATTCGTTTGCCGTAAATTTCTCTTGGAATTTCTGCCTTTTTCTTGGAGGAAATAAAGCTGGCACTCGAACGTCCGCCTTTCGAGTTATATATTGCATTTTTAGCATTGCACATGAATGAAACATAGGGAGGCTGTTGTTTCCTTCACATGTTTGAATAAGTGACGCTTTGAAGCAAATCCCAAAAATAAAAGCAAAGCAATGATGAAAACAAACGCTGCTCAGGAATGACGTTAGATCTTGCCTTTCCATGTTTTCATTTCCGGTTGGGCTGCATGCAGATGATGTGCTCACATTTCCTGTGTATTTCTACATATACATCTATCCTGCTAGTATATCGGAACATTTCTTGTAATAAGGGCTAGAATGGGTTTATGTTACGCAAGCATGATAATCCCCATCTAGCCATCATTGGGATTACTGCAGGGCGCCCCAAACCTGGAAAACAGAATTGTCAGGGAACTTGGTAATCAGGTAAAAGTGATTTAGTCAAAGGAAATTCTACATAGCTTTCATATAGCTAGTTATTGGCTAATACGAGGCTGGAGATAAGAGGGCATTCTAAGGCAACCCTGCACCTATAGAAATAGGGGAATTCCTCTTTTCATTCAGGGATTTTCCCTTTTATCAGCATTGCACAATGCAGTGGGTTTTAACTTTCAGCCGCTGCGGCTGTGTACAAAAATCTACCACATGCAAGTCACATTTTTTAGAATGAAAATTTGTATGCATATTTATGTTTAAAATGCTTAGCTTGTATAACTTGTAATGTAAATGTTACATTTATAGAATTGCATAGACTAATAATTTACAACAAATTAAATTCAATGTGCATTAATAACTACGTGTCAACAAACAATAAGCTATTTTGTTAATCTCCCTGAACCCAGTTTAAATACAACTACGTGACTATTGAATGCAAATTTAATGGGGTTTATTTAATACCTTTCATTGGTAAATGTCATATTTTGCATTTTCTGTGGTTTGGGAAAATTGCTACTGAAAAAGTCGGGAAAGTTGAAATAATCATTTCCAGGGTATCTCTTTACTGTAACTCATCATGAATGTATTACTGAAAGCTTTATTGCCTGGTATCCAGTACTATTAATCCAACATGAACAATTCCAAAAAAACAAATTACCAAATTAGCTTAAGGAAGTGTAGTTCAACCGGAACCAAATTTGAAAATAATCTTTATTGTTGCATTAACTCTTTTGCATTTAATCCGGCCATAAATTCCAACATTCGCATTTTGAGTTTAGTTTTATTGTATACAATGTTGTTTTAAAGTCTTATTGAAATCGTACTGAAATACTGGCTGTTTCCCACAGCCTCACGGCCATTACGGTGTTTTCTGGAGTAATAAAAGCGTTAATTGGTCGATTAAAATTTACGTTCATTTGGAATTCGATTTGGCCCATACGCTATTTGCAGCGAATTCAACGATTGTATTGCGTATACATGTTTTCTCACCAATTCCTGTATATATATATATATATATATACACGTGACTTTCTATATAGCATCCCATGTGCTATAGACAGCGGTTTAATCAAGCTTTCGTATCTGACGATTGTGTGGAAAATGAGCTTTTGAAATGTTATTCCCTTCCTAACTATAAATCCAATTACGGCTTCGTAGGCGCGGGTATATGAATGCCTCATGATTTTGTGCAATAATTCAAATTTATTAGAATATATGCCTCCTGTAATGCACAATACAAATTTTATAGCGAATATAAACTATGGGCTATTCGGATGGTTTCCTTCTGAGAGCAGATGGTCTTTTCATTAATATTCGCATGTATAATGTACATGCAAACAAGGGTTTGCCAATGAAACATGGCGGCACTCATTAATATTACAAAGATGGCGCTTTGGCCAAGTTGGCACCGTATTACGTGCTTTTTGTGTAATGATTTATGTCTGGATTTTGTGCAAAACATTTGGAGAAAAAAAATGAATCTGTTGCCCTAGCTAATTCCTTCAACCTTTTTTAGCTCACGGCACATTGCGCCATATAGGCTTTAAAATGTCATTGCACACCTGTAGAAAAACTGTAGTTTAAGGGACCAAACTGAGTACACAACTAAATCCAATACAGGCTTTATAAAATATCTTTGTTGTGCATCAGAAATTGATGAAATTACAGGGAAATTTAAACTAGTCTTACAAAGAAATTGCTGAATATGGTAGCATCTGTTTGAATTCACCAGTGCTTTTCAATAATTCTCAACTAATGGCGCACACACACTTTAAAATAAAGAAAAAGTAGGTCATAATTTCATAAAAAACAACATTGCTTACATGATTCCGCGGCACACCTGGGGACCCTTTGGTGGTAGCACATCAGTTTAAAAAATACTGTCCTAGATTTCGGTGCTTCCACGAACTTTTAAGCTGTCAGGGTCAGAAATAAAACCCACACGACTATAATATTATTAAGTAAAGGAAACAAGCCCATCTAAGCATTGTTCCTCTTTTTAAGGAAGTTAAGCTAAATTCGTTAAGGTCTAATTAGTGACACCCAGAAGCTGCGAATAGGTCAAGAGGATCAACACATTGACGCTAATATAAATTTATTTTGATTAAACGACATTTGAAAATGTTAGCCTAATTCGAACATTATTTTCCGGGTGATTATGCTTAAGGACTTGATGGACTCTATGCATTCGTGTTGTTTTGTTGGAATGGTTTGTCAGAAACTTTGAAGGTTGAACTTTTTTTTTTGTTTATAGTTTTAGATGGTTAGCAGAGTGGAAAAGAAACTTAGGGCGGCAAGCGAAATAATTTTATTAGGTCGAGTTTCGCTTAAAATTGCATTCCTAGGCTGTTTACGCTTTAGTTGTATACGGTTCAGAGGCATTCCAGAAGCACTTTCTGCTAACACGATTATGGAGAGCCACAATTAATCCTCTTGATTTTTGCGGCCACTAAGAAGTTCGCTTGGAGGACAGTGCAACCAGTTTTAATTATTTGAACATCAACCCTTTCACGTTATCGCAATAAGTCTATTTATTAATTTAACCCTTTGGCGACATTTCGTCGTCTGAATCTGTGAAGTGTGGCGCTCTTCATCATTCTGTAGACACATAGTTACTAATGGTTTATCAAGAAACCATGTGTAATGAAGTCCCATGAGTTCCATTGCCATGGTGATACTCAAACTTTGGTAATCTGCCTTGGAAGAATTTCGAAGATTTTAGGATAAGCCGTTAGCAACGTGAAGATTTTGAAAGAAAGGTTCAATTTCATTAAATCCCTTAGGTGATACACTGTAAATACATTTATATTTTTGTCATTATGGTAGCGCTGAAATCGACATTGTTGTTGTTATTCCCAGGGCGATGTTATTTGGAATAAAATGTGGTTTTATCAACTTAGACTATTGTATTTCATCCCATTAAGTGTACTTTTAAATAGACATATGCACGATAACGTTTATAGCTTTTACATCACGTAAGCCATTAAATATTAAATATTTTGCTAGTTCCTCACTTATTTAGAAAGTGGAATTTCTCATCACGGAATGGATTTTGTTCCATTAAAAACCGATTTGGATACAATTTATGCAAGTCAGTTTTCAACTAGGATGAAATCCATTCCTTGACTTGGGTTGGGTAAAAATGTAATGTCAGCATTACTACAATCCACACTTGGCAAACGGTAGTCGTTTAAAATCGATGTTAAAACGTATCGTTGTCCTTAATATATACAAGTACTAAGTGGTGTTGAATCAAGATACGGACTTGCCAAATTTGCTGATCGCAAGATTACTAAACTATTTTATGAAAAAGAAAAGGAAAAAAAAAATGTTCGAGATTCCATCAAATTTAAAATTCTGTTGGCATCCTTATTTAATTTATGCGAGTGGTTTTCGTTGTTGTTTTTCTTCCTTTTTTTTTTTGGTGTGTGTGTGTCGAAATTGTATGGAGGAAACGCGGGAAATAAGACCGTTACTGGAAACTTCCATGTAAAAAGCAACAAAACGTATTGATCCCATTTGCTAAAGTGAACCCCGAAAATACTATAAAGTCTGGCTCGTGGAATCGAGTAGGGGGGGAATTGTGTGAAAATGCAGGGGTTGGTTTTGGAAGACGACATCATAATGAAGAAGAAGATGGAGAAGAATAAGGGAGAAAAGATGAGATGAAAGTGAGATATCTTTTCGTGACACTGTTCGGTCTTTATTTGCCACACGAGCACCCTAAAGTAACGCCGTTCATCGCGATAAAATGCAATGGGAAAAAGGGAGGTCCAAAAATCACCGTAGTTTTATGAAGCTCGGAATCCAATATATCGGAGAAGAAGCCCCATCTCCAGTGTGCTTTCAGATGTGATGTAGATAAAGAAATGGAGCTTGGAATTAGGTGCCGATGAAGAAGAAATCGATTATGAAGAAATACATGTCATATTGAATATCAGTATGCAAATATAGAGCCTACATCATTTGCATTTTTCCCATAAAAAATATTTGCCAGGTCCAATTTAATGTCACTCTATCCACTTCCTTCCTTTTATGCCCGAATTTATTGAAAACGACTCAGACGCAACCAGGGGAAGGGAATATGTAATTGAGTCTGTAGGGAGACTATTGTCATAGTATATACATATACTAGTCACGAGGGCCAGTTTTAGTACCTTTGTGCCGTTGGGTTTTGGGGATTGGATGAACCCAAGTGCGCATGCGCGGTGAATTTGCATGTGCGTGTATTTATAACTTCGTTGACACACATTTAAGTCAGGTTAGGACAATCTTAACCGTTAAGTTATATCGTTTACAATTTGCCATTTGAATTGATGCAATATTTTTGCTAAAGTTTTGACCACCATATTGTTTTCCGAAAAAGTGGCGACATTGACTTCCGATATACAACCCTTGTCACGAATTTGGTACTTGATTCGTAAAATATAGCCTGTTGGCACAATTCGTTTAGTGGCATTGAATTTTCCCCGAGTGCATGTGAAAATATTGTAAGGGCCATATATGTGTATATATCGAATTTGCGAAATAAATGCTATCGAAAGCACTTAAATAAATTCATGTCCTATATATATAATTGTATAAGACAGCGGCAGACATAATCCAGTTTAATTGAATTTATTGGCTGTCTATATATATGGATAAATTTCCTTCTGATTGATGTTGGCTTGAAAGGTTAACCGTCGCATTTGGTTAAACAAATGGTTCAAGTGCCATGACTTTGTTTATATATTCTTCAACTCTCTCGCAGTTCCTCGGTATTGTAATAGTTTGATTCGCTGTGCATATATATATACTTTCTGTTCTGCAAATATATTGATCAAATTTTGCATGTTTTCATTGTCACTGATATCGTTTGGGCAAAGATTTTTCAATCTCTGGAAAGTGATATCGTTTTGCTCTCAAAACCTTTTTGTGAAGCCATCTTCCAGAAGTCAAATATGTATTTCACTTTTGTTATCGAAGGATGAAAAAACACTGGTTTAATACCTTTTCTCTGTTCTATATATATGAGATTAAATGCAAGGTCTAGATCGATATCTTTATAGCATCATTTCTAGATATGAATGGCAGCATTTTCTTATGATTTTATTGCTCAGCTTTTAACTTTTTCCCTAGATGCTAATAACATTAAAACAATATTGTCAGTTTTTTATTGAATTACCGACAATTTATTTCTCGTTTTAAATCTAATGGGTATTGATCTCGTTTTTATTAAAATGTAAGATGCGTGTATATATTTAATGCGCAATTCAAGATGGCGTCGTCGTTTGGTAGTTGCAGTAGTGTTACTTCCACCTTGACTTACTAAAACTTTGAATGTCTTATTTAAGAGAAAAATTCAGAGGGGATTTTTGTAACTTAGGTCGACCACGCAATTTCTATTTGAAATTATAGTCAGTATCCGCCTAATGCTGGACATTTGGCTATGTTCCAAAGTGATCGTAAAGATTGTAAATGGAAAGATAACCTAAGCCCTTTGATGTTGTAAAGTTTGAAAACGTTGGTCGTCCGTAGAAACTTTTATGGTGAAGAATAAACCCAGATTTTTGTAACATTGTGACCGCTCACCTATTGATACTGGTCTCTGGTATGCATTATATTGGAGATAGTGGAATATAATGTTACTGAAAGACATGTAGCGTGGGTTTTCCATTGTTGCATCTGTCAAAATACTGTAGATCCTGTAGATGACGTTGGTGATCGATACGAATCCAGCTATCAAAGTTGTAATCAGTTTATGCCTATATATCCACATGCATGTATCCATGGCTGGCAGCATATTTTTTTGTGGAAATATTGGTAATGTTTTGGAGGTTTTTTTACAATTGCACTTATAGACCAGCATTTGATGTACAGTATGCCCTACTTAAATGTTGGATATAACCATGAAGCATTATTGATCTGTATATATATATAGTATAGTATATAGAAATTCCCTTTGTATATCCCACCTAATTTTTGTTGTGAAACAGTTTAGTGATTTTTGGTCCTGCAATCTTCTTAAGTTAGTCCAGGATCAAGTGAAACGTTATCTTTAAATATACGTGGATAACATCACTCCAAAGGCTTTAATGCTACATTATTTGACGGTTATGCGCAAGTTCTTAACCATGAATAGTTGTTTTCAACTATTCTCGGAAGTATAAATTGAAAATAAACTTAATTTGGAGTCTGAATTTCACTAGCTCATTTTGTTTATCTTAATTGAGTTAACAAAGAGTAGAGTTAATCCTATAAAATGCATGTAGATTGTTCTTTTCTTTTATTTAATAAAGTTACTTGGATTTGCATGCATTTACATTTGATAAATGCAAATTTACTACTGGATTAAACGTTAGGTGCTGGTTGCCCCCAAAAAACAAGTTTGTTTATTGTTTAGTTTTCACTCGACTATACGGCACATTTAATTTTACTCCATGTAGTTATAAATATGAAGTCAACAGAAGTTATATTCAGGACTTGGTTATATTATGCTGGAAAAGTTATTATTATTATAGCAGAAATTTGAGAATTATGATTACGTGTATTGGTCCCACGTTTACTCATTTTCAGTTTACAATAAAAGGGAAATATTAAGTGTGTTTCGAACCTCACCTTGAAATGTTTTGTTTAATGCTCAACATTTTACCGTTGCCATAGGAGTGGGTTTACGGCCGCAATGATTGCAGGTTCGTTTAATTAAATAAATTCATTGCCGGTGCATCCTTATACGAAATGTTTGTCTCGCCCAATGTCGATTCGGGAGGTTATTTACACGCAAACACGGTATTGCCGTGCCTAAATGATTATCTCCCCCAATACGTACTAAAAGTTTGCTGTTTATCCTGAAATTGCACGTCTGATGAATTGCCACTGATGCCCCAAAAACAGGTTAGTCGTGGGGATGGCGGGCATCCATCACGGGTAATTGTGTGCTGGGAAATTCGATAAATGTGAGTCACCTTTTTTTTCTTTTTTCGTAATTAGCCCAGGTATCGATCCGAATTATAGACATTTGCGGACCTTTCGAACCCATATGCTATCGATTGTAGTCTCGCCCAAAAATGGGATGCAACCGCCAAATGGGACGTCTTTTGCATTTGTACGTATTGCAGATGTTGTTGTCCTTTGTAACAGCGGTGGGTACTAAGCTGCTTTTAGGATTTATCGAGGCAAAATGAAGGCATATGCTAATTTTTCTGCCCCCCAAGTGCAGTTTATGGGCAGGTTAGACTGTGGTTACCTGTTGATTTGGACTACGTTAGATCTTGTTACGAACAACAGCCGCAGCGGGATATCCCCCTAGTGGTGACAGTAAATGAAAATATGGCGGATGCGTTTCCTATCGTGTTCACATAGGTGAAACTCAGGATTTCAAATGCAATCTTACAAGGTATCTTAAAGGTGGTGTCTCACTTCGCCGACAGTCCATTTCGCCTACAATTTGTTCACATCTCGCCGACAACCCATTAAAAGCAGTTTAGCTTCTAGGATTTTAAACCATGATTCTTAAACCTACAAGTTAGGTTAGTATACAAAATTATCATATAATTATAATGAGTGTCGGCGAGATGGGTGTCGTCGTGTCGGCAAAGTGGATCCAAACCATCTTCAGTGCCTTTGGATAGCTCACTCTACATGCTGTGAAATATACACCTGTCATATGCGAAGATTTGGTGGTATTATTTGCATTTATTTAAGCCATGTACTTCCCTTGAATTCCCCCTATCATGCTTACAGTTGAAAAATTCAAACAGGCAATTTGTGAATCCAAATTTTTTTATTTTGTCTTTGGTGTCGTTTATCAAACAGTGTGTTGTGGAGAGTTTATATTGGACCCAAGTTTTGGAAGAGTCTCATTTACTTGATCTCAATGCTTCGCGATCTTAAACGTTATAATAAATTCGTCCATAAAATGTTTCTTGAAGAATGAAGTCTCATCGATTAACGGCATTTCCTTATGGCTTGATGTGTGCTAACTGAAATGGAACAAACGCAAATGGCTGTGCTCGTCTTATTTTTCAATCCGAAACGTTCTTCTGCTCCCATAATGGCCGGAAATCCGCCGAAAATTGAACTGGAAATAGTCATGGAACATTTGGTGGCGCCATTTGTAGGATCCACAACAATAAGTTTGAGATATGAATGATTAGGCAAGCTTGTATAAATGAAACGGCGAGTTTCACAGAATGCATCATAGATGGCGCTGTACTTTCGGTACAATCTCAATTAAGATTTTAGTTGTAAATGCTGGTCACAGAAAAGGGCCGAGGCAGCCGTAGTTTCTGTTCGCAATGTTTTATCTGCCATAAAGATGTGGTTTGTTCATTTATTGGAGAGATCAGAGATCGGATCCTGGTTTAAGTATTAATGGATTAATTAAGTACGGTGATTAATTAGTAATGGACAATGTTGACTTTTATTTAGCCGCACAAAGAAACAAGCACTGTCAGCTTTGACTTTATCATCCGTTATTAATGAACAAGCTTGTTACAGATTTTTTGTACTGTGCACTGTGACCTATGGAAGATGTACGTAACGATTTTCACGTACAGGAATTTCAGATATTAGCTAGGGAGGTATCCAAGTTTGCATTCACAATTAGTGCATCCATCCATGGCATCTTTCTTTTGCGATTTGCTCCATATTTCAGTATTCGCTATAAGTACAGTATTCAAAGTTTATCAAGGTTTCTAACATGTTTAACAGTTTCGTATGTTTTCACAGTAATAATTCACGTAGTTACAAAGAAAGTATCATTTGTACATGTTATGTCCCGGGTTATTGCACTTTGTGTTTTCAAAGTTAATTAAAAATTTCACAATTTCCAGTATTTTGTGGATAGCCTAAGAAAGCCAAGAACCATTTTAAATTAACGGGTATGAATAGCATTTTTGTGTAACGGTTTGTTTAACGTGAATGGGAAAACGTCTGTGAACCCATTTGAAGAATGATTGTCTGGCTTGTCTGGTTAAACACATGGGATTTCCGCGGTCATTATATGAATCAAAGACATTATTTTGGCACAATTTTTTTTGCCCCGTTATATAGAAAACGAGTGTTTTAACATTTCGTTTTATTGCTTCTAAGTGAAATTCTCCCCTAGAAATATCTATTTAATAAGACACTCAATATGGTTGCACTTGTGTCAACAACATCTGACAATTGTTTGCCTAGCGTCTTGGATCGTGCAAATATTGGATATAAAATAGATGCATCAGGGAGCTCTTCGATGTTTCTAATAATTGGATTAATGCAGGCGTTTACTTCGGCATCGGTTTTTGGTTGTTTGAGTCAATTTCTTGTCTCTATTTCGGGATGGATTCTACCATTTTAAGGTGCTGCGACGGTGAATAAACTAGATTAGTGTCAGATAAATAAAACGACAATATAACACCAGACTACATATATCACGTTTTCAATTATTCTTTTGGCATTTGTTTTTATTTCGCTATCTTTAGGCGGGTGGAAAGACCAATAATCACTAAAAGATGAATTACGGAATGTGTTGCTACTTTATCATTTTGTAAGAAAACACCAATGGAACTTTAATGAAAAAATATCTTAGGATCACATAGCACATCACTTGAACAGATAATGAATTAAGAGAATGAAGTAACTCTGGTGAAGTGTATATAATGTGTGTGATGGTGGTTTGTTTGTTCTTTTTTCAATCTTCTTTCCAGAATTTCAGTGGGTTATAACGCATAGGTAACGAACATAACATTTTCATTAATAGAATGGCAACCCAAAATAATGGCTAGCTATTTGTATTCAATATTTTGGTCACGTTGGACCCCCTCCTGAAGTTTTTTTATCGCTATTCGTTATCCATTGGAGGTCTTCTCGTCAAGATTCTTCCAACCATTGTTACTTTGATGTAACCAATCTGTCAGGCCACCTATTGGCTTGTTTTATATTTTTGTTCGTAAAAAAAAAATCCTGCTATAGTGTGTTTAATTTATTCCTAATTCATGGTTGTGGTGATGCCCTCTGACAACGCATTAATATTTATCAGTTTTAATGAGTTGCCATTTTGTTGGCAAGACGTTTTCCAAATCTTCTTCTGGTTCTTCAGAGATCTTTGAAGAAATTTATGCACTGCATTATTCCCGCGTTTTATGTTCGCACTTCGTTTTAATGGCTTATACCGTGGTAGCGAAATTACCCTGAATTCACATTAAAAATAAGCCTGCGTGACATTTTCATGGGAACCGAATGTAGCATGGGGGGAAAAAATGGGAGAATACAAAGGACGTTCAAAAAGCTGGATTGTGTATGGTGCTGCATGGAAAGCATTATAATTAAGTTATAAATGGGATTTTCTGATGAGTTTGCTATATGCATTATATACTGTACATACAGTATTTAGCGCATATGAACCTTGGTTTACATCCGAACAATACGCGATGTAATTGCTTGACGTTTAAAAGGCATTGAACGCTGGTGCCTTTACTATTAATCGGTCAATGTGTTTAGTTTAGCATTTAAAAGTCCATCTTAAATCTCATAAACTCATGAATACAATTTTTCCTTTGTTAAATGTAATGGTCCATTGCGGGCAGTGTGATGATCAGGTCACACAACAAATTTGAAGTGAACATACTTTCTTGAATAATGATACTGATTACTGGATCCGTGCTTTCACTCAGAATGGATTTATAAGATTTCTACGTTGGTTATTTATGTGTTCTTGAGCACGTTTTATTTCAACATTCGCATCTTTATTAACGATTTCATTTCGTGTAGCTTTTTATTTTCCTCTGGAGAGTCACCGGCTTTGCTTTCATTTCTTGCATGTTTCTTTTTTCTTTTTCTTTTAGCTATAGAAATAAATTTTAGTCGTCGCAGATCAATTTCATCGATTTGCTAGAAGGACCACTATATTGGTCTGTGTGGTGAAATTCGTTACGGGAACTAAGTCGGGGAGTTTGTAGTATTTGTATTAACGTTTTGTTGGAAAGTTCCCTGCAGTTCATAGACGGCGCCACGTGTCTACCTAAGATAGATTTTCTTTGGATTTTTGTAGAAATTGTTATCTTGTGCATTAAAACATACGAGAATACCCCCTATATATTACCTTTCTTACCTGTCCAGCTTGAGACCAAAGGTTGGTTGGTTAAGGAAGAAAGCCGGTTAATCCGGAGTTTATAAAAATACACTTGGTAACATATTCATTTATTATTTACATACTAGAGATTAGTAATTTGTATAGTTAACAAAATCAATTGCAAATGGCAGGTTAGATGCAATTTTACTTTTTTGTACTCATCTGAAATCGCCGGTTAAACAGGAGAGCCGGATAAGAGAGGTTTAGCTGTATATAGAAATAAACTAAGCTGTTTTCAAACTTTCATGAGGACTAAATGGGGGAAAATACGTTATAATCCGTTCAGAATAATACGGTACTTTATGATATTAGCATGAAAACTGAATTATAACCGCTAATAAAATGAACTTCTGAACTCTAGCATTAATTGAGCGATTAATGGCAGCCGTTTAATTGCCTCCAATATCATTTCTGACACGTGTCATCGTCATTTCAACTGTCATGCTTCTGTTCGTGACTTAATGAGAATTTGGATCGAGGAATAATTTATGCTCATTTGGATGTGCCATCTTTATCAAAACGCACTCTGATGAAACAATTGTTGTCCCTTAATTGCATGCTAATTTCGTATCTGTTTACTTCCCGATTACACCGTGTTATAGTTGTTGACATTTTCAAAATGAAAGTTCACAGATGGGGTTTATGGACGCTGTATATACGAGTGGAGATTTTTGACGAGGGCTGAACGCCTGTTTTCATATGATTGCCAAGTGTGTATTTACATAAAATAGCTGTTGTTCGGTTTATCCCTCCAACACCTCTGTCTGTTCTTGGAATTTTAACCGTAGTTGCGCATGGGCGGTAACACCTCTAAATGACGCTGCATGCATGTGGTTCACCATCTATGGCAAAGATATATAGATATAAAGGATCCGCACTAATTATTCTCAAATTTACCAAGCCGTGTAAATTCATTTTCTGTTGAACTCAAAGATGGTGCGAAGATACGTTTTTATTATTTACGAAAAGAAAGTCAATTATTTTCCAGATGCAAATCCAATTTAAAAATGTGATCGTTGAATGAGTGAAGATGATATACTCCTGGGCGTATGCCATTTAATTTTTAAGTAGTTCTTGATGTGCTTATTTAAAGGTTTTCGCAGAATGTTCATCCATGTATAGGTTAGGATCATTTGTGACTATGTATATATACTACACCATCTATAGAGAACAGAAACAATATCAGTAAAGTGGTATGTTGGCTTTTTTCTATTAAGTTAGGCAATCACTGCATACACCTATGTATTGCTCGGATTCCATACGTTAATATGGCCTAGGGTGCAGTTTGTTGTCATAACTACAGTATTGTGCAGTGTAGAATCTTCAAAGTGCATGCAATCTAGAGTCTAGACTTGTGAGACAATATTATTTAGATAATATCGAGATTATATTGGTTTATTTCATATAATAGGATATGATGTTTAAGTTTTGTATTTAAAAACATGATTTTTTTACATTTAATCGCTTAAGGCTGACGATAATAGCAAATTTACATCTCCGCTGCTAAATAACTTCAGCCTGCAGGGATTGAAAACCTGTCTATATTGGTCTAAAATCACAATTCTTATACAGTAATCCCCAGTATACATATACAGTTGAATTCGAAATGTAGTGCTTGACAAATACACTGCTTAACCCTACTCTCATACAAAAAGAACTGTAGCAAAACCTGCATACATTGGACGCTTCCTACTTCATGGTACCGATGTACTGGCCAATGTAGGCAGGTAAAACTGTGCTTGTTGCAGCTGTACAGCTTCGTCGAAAATTTTATCTTGGAGCTATTTTTTTTTTTTTTTTTGTATAGCGACTGATTTAACTGATGGGGTCGTTGAAACATCATCGATTTCCAGTTTAGCATTCAAGCGTCATTTTTTGAATTTTTTTTTATTTTGTGAATGGTTCTCCGTATGTTCAAATTGTACACTCTCGGAGTTTTGGGTCTAAAATTAAATTTGTGATGCATGAAACAACACCAATCGAGCAACGGTGTTACATGCACGATGAAACATTGGCATTTTGGCTTTTGGATCTTGACTCAACCATGCTATTTTGTATATGGCATTACCCTCTTCTATTTCTTGTTCTGTAAAAGGGCGATAGGGGGTGTGATGCTCCTTTTGAGGGATTTTCATTTCTTATTAAGTTGTAAGCATTGTTGTTTTGCAACATGGATTCAAATCGTCGCTATGGGAAGCTGACCAAGCGTTATGTCATGTTTATGGCTTTTTTTTTACCCCCCTGAATTATTTTTCTGTTGCTTTGGGAGAGGAATTCTTGGGTTTTCCCTCACTTCACATGTTGCTTGGCAACACTACGTGAAAAACCGGGTTATAACTCAATATCGTGAGGGGGTAAATGCTATAGCTCCCCACAATACAATGTAGAGAACATGTACCCCCCCTTTAAATGAGGTTTTGTTTGAATACCTGCACAGGGTACGTGCTGATTTCGTAGTCCATTGCTTTTACTGTCTGATTGTTAACAAAATTCAGCGAAGAGAAGGAAGAAAGCGAGAAAAAAAAATCTAAAATGAATTTAAAATAATGGGACTTGTGCGAGGAATAAATAAAATTTAGCATCGAGAATGTATTTGAGATCGACGTTTATTTTATTGCTTCTTGAAAGGTTTGCCATGGAACAGTAAAATAGATTAAAATGAAATTGGTACGGATCATGCAAAATATATGGCGATGGAGGTTTAGGGCTAAAGAAACAATTGCATATATTATTGCCTGAAAATCCTATCTCGCATCTTTATCATTGATATTTTGTAGGTTATGTAAGAAAAACCTCGTTTTGGTTTATCTGAAATTCAACAAATTGGGGCTAAAATTGATGAAATAGAAAACGAAATTTCTATAAAAAAAAATAATAATAATAAAAAATGGTAGCACTTGTGGTATTATAAAAGTGTTGGTTTTTTTTTTGTTTTGTTTTTTTGTTTGCCAGAATATTTAACAATTATTATTATATACGTTTTTTGGAGTTATTTGTATAGAAAACAGTGCCTCTTATAATAGACGAAATAGGGCAACACGATTGGTCTGACAGTAGGTCTTGGTTCTGAAAACTCTGTTCTTACAACAGCATGTTTTACAATATTGGAGTGTTTTATTTCGCGATATCGTTTATAGGATCTACATATATATGATCACCCTGTATGCCATAAAACATAGGCATGCTGTCTACATCACATTTCGTTGAGCTAAATTGACATAATTGGGATAAGATGGAGTCTACCAACATCTGGCAAGCATGAATTTGCGAGGGCTTGATTTAGTACATCCTTGGCAAAGAAGGGAAAAAGCTCCTTATAAAAATCAATGCAACTTCCAAAATGTCAAGAAAATATACGTTTGTTTTAAGTTTCATTCATTCAACTTTTTGTATGTCAAAAAAAGTTTCATTTCAAACCGAGCACGAAGGTCATAAAGTTAGGAAGGCAAAGTTCTAAGGTTTAATTATATTTCTAAAAATGTAAGGAGAGTTTCGTTCCCTCGAATTTTTGATGAAATCTCAACAGCTTTTGAACTGAAATATAATTGGGGCAATCGAACTTTGTGTCCTGCTTAGAACCAAAACACAAGTAAGAAAAATGTAATATTTGCTTAGTTGGATCTATATTGAATTTGCAGGGAACTTTCAATCTTCTTCTTGGTAAATTTTGTGGGATGGGCAGAAATAACTCACATTTAAGCAAGTTTTCAACTCGTGATCTCTTTTGATAAAATGAAATTTATTCGCTGTCTTCCAAATCCACCCTTTAGGGCGCTTTCTAGAGGATGAAGACGCTCTATTTCGGTGTTGTCTAGAGGGAAAATCTTATAAATAATAAAATGCTGACTTCATTTGAGCCGTGCAGCAGGATGGAATTTCCTGATTAGAAATCTGGTAAATGCAAAATACCTTGTGTCGGAAGAAGCAAGTACGCCATCTGCGGGCATTAAATCATCGCCGAATGTAATATAATCATCGTACACGAGTATATCCCCACTTGCCTCATAAGCATTATTTCTTGAAAACCTAATCTTTCTACGGTATCAATCCCCACCACCCTCTCCATGCATATAATACTAATAATAAATAAGATGAAATTTGTGGTTGCCTTTTTGCCATATTTTTCATGACGTGAAAGTTTTTTTCTTTTCTTTACAGCTTACTAAAATGAAATTTTATTAAAGGATATCAAAATCCTATACCCCGCAATGTTAGCATTTCGCCAAAGTTACTCGCTTCATAAACCACGCTAAAACGCATATCCACAAATTTTGCATTATTATTATGCATTTTTTTATATTCAGAAGTTTTTGGATCTTAAATTATGCGCATGGTATAAACGTGCGTGCAATTTCATTTCTATTACGTTGTGGTATTTTCACATTTATTAGAAAAGTTACTCTTGAAACATGACATTATTAACCCACACACGAAGCTTGTAACTTGTAAGTGAAAATTGGGAAAATTGAGTCCATATTGAAAATTTAATTGCAGTATTTTTACATTTGTTTTTTTAAAAAGTAGCTATTGAAATATTGCAATGTAGAAAAACACAACTATAGTCTATATGAGTAGTCTTCTTTAAGACCACAAGTGTTTAAGCTTTCAAATCTATATAACTTAACTTACAAGTGAGGAGTGTAGAGCAAGTGACAGCCATGTTGAAAATCCAATGCAATGTTGAAGGCTCACACGCCACCAGGGAGTGCTGAACCGAAATAGGGCTAATTGGACGCATAAAAAATTCACGAGCTTTCCAACGCATTTAGGCTGGGTTATCTTGAAGTTTTACTGAAAATTGATTTTTTTTACTATTCCTACCCGGAACTTGCTTTTTGCGCCTTATTTCTATATACACTTTACGAGCAGAAAAAATTGCCATTATTACTAATTGAATTAATCGACCTATCGACGATAACACGAGCGAGGAAAAAATAATCTTTAAAACATTTTTCAGTTGAATATTTTAGATTTATCGCAGCAATAATTCACAATGGTCGATTTAAAAACTGTTTTCGAAAGGAACTTGGTGGGAAATCTATGGAGATGGAGTTGTAAATTTCTAAAGATTGCACGGTTCAGTTTGACAATAGGCCGTAGATGGCGCTGACTCGCTACGAGACTTGTTTTCTCGTGAATCTCAGTGACATCTCGATAACTTTTAATGGCTTTCAGGTGTTTGTCCAACATTAACAGGAAGCCTGCCATATCAAGAACGTTGGGCGCAGTAATAGGCATGCCCTCGTCGTAAAAATGGTTTAAAACTTATGCCATTTTGCTTCCAGTTGAGCCTGACAGTATCGAAATTCTAGGTGCATTTTACGACGGACATTTTGAGATTTTTTGCTTATTCCTATTGGTTTTTATCGCGAATTTTGGTGTGACCTCCTCCCCTATCTATTATAGCAGGTTGCTGGAGTAGCAATTGCTAGACCCTTAAAACGTTGTTGTTCATTCGTGCTCAGCATTTTGATAGCAATGTCAATTGAGTTCTAGGAAAAGTTCTTTTTTTTCCTCTCCACTTCTTGTTTTATAATGTAGGTGATAATGAGAAACTCTCGATACGGTTAATTACATCCATGGCGAACAGTGCTATGTAGTACGAAGAAAAGTTTCAATTACGAAGACAATTAAGACCTGTCTTCAATTGTGCTCAATGCATTTGTATAAAGGCAACGACGCCATGTTTGTTCTAGGCTTCTCAACATTTTTTTGTGAATAGAATCCCTAACTGCTTGAAAACGTAATATACGAATGGACCAGTACGTGCTTCTCATTCATCTCAGTCTCGAGTGTAGTTTAATGAACGAAAACAATTTATATCGCTCATTTAAGATCGCTCTGACAATCAATTATTGAGGAAACAACGATGCTACACGTATCTACTATCTCTTAAGATGTTTGGCAATATGTTGGGGATTGAATTCCTTTTATTATTTAAATACTAATGTGAGTTTTATTGAGAGAGGACAACCATGTCTTTCACCCTCTTCAAATTGTCATTTTTGTTTATTAAATTTGAAACAATTCATTTTTATGGTAGTTAAGAAAGGATCAGTTTTCAAACTTGACATATTTAATGGTACGGGGTTTGTTATTTCCCTATATAAAATATTGTCATTTCTTAAATTTGATCATTTAAGTTGCACTGTTGAAGATGTTTATTAGTTCTTTAGCATTCTTTTGAAATATTATATTGGTTAGGTTAGGGCAGGTCAGGCAAAAACTGGGTTCAAGTAAAGGGGCCTTTCAAAAATGACGTCCCCAAAATTTCTGCAAAATATACCCCCCCCCTTCATCATGGACGTTCTTAACTTTTTTTGAAAAGTAAGGTTTCCAGAAAATTTGTTTGAACATTCGAGGCCCATCCTAGAAATTCTATGATACCTAGTTACCAATTTCACGACATCTTTCCAAATTTTTATGATTCACGGAAATTTCCTGATCTCGAAGGGAAATTCCAGCATAAAATTGGTATTTAACACAAAGTTATAGACATACTAATTCCCGACTGCCAGCAGACCCCCTCCTTCCCTCCTCTTGTGGACGTCCGCGTGTGGAATGGCTGCTAACATTATAATAAATTATCTTTAAATTATTCTATATTGGGATATATATGGAGTCTGAGAGATGTACGTACTTCCGGCGAGACGGACGTTGATAACCTAACATCCTCAACTATAGGGCCCTGCACAATGAATAATCGGACTGCTTTAGACAGGGGGCGCTAATGATTTTCACTGTAGAAACGTTTGTCTATATCCTTTGAAAAAATTAAACAAAGCTATTTTACGACGTTGACATTTACTGCCAGACAGTGGAACTTCAAGGTAGTCATGCAAATTCGTATTTATTCAACAAGCTAAATCCACGTTTATATATTGTGTAGCGAGTTCATACAAGCCTACGCTGAGCTTTCCAAACTATTTGCACATTTCTGTAAAAACGGCTGTCAATGGCGTGACCATTATGGCAGCCCGCTGGTTTCCGAACCATTTGTTGGTTCTGAGGGTGGATATTTTGATGAATTACGACCATTAATACCAGCCAGCTGCGCAGGGCTATAGCATTTGGTTTTGGACTTGAATGCGAAGGAGGCACTTGAGGGTGGATATAAAAAAAAAATCTTTTTTGAACATTTTTTGGGAGCGGGGTTCAGGACACACGTCCACGTCCTGGGTCATCCTAAATGCACGTGTCATTCAATTTGAAGGGAAAAAACCTCTTGCGTGCCATTCCTAACTCTTGCGTGTATGTATGTATAATATATTTACACGTTAATGTCGGACCCACAAGTGAGCTGACTGAGGTTTCCCATGAATTACGAGCCAACGGCGGGCATATTTTGTGAAAACAGTTTTTGTCGCACGCAGACATCATTTTTCATTCTCGTAAATGTTTCTCCTACACATTCACCATTTTTTTTTTTCTTCTCTCCATATACCGCTACGAAAATAGCTAAGTTTCCTGAAGGAGGCATTTACGAGTTTTCAGAAATTACAGAGGTCTATAAACCTAAATAGGCAAACTATTACAAAATATAAAAATGCTGCGTGTAAATTGTCTTAATGTAATTTTGCTCCAAATTTTTCTTTTGCATTTTTCTCATGGAAAAATGACCCTGGAATAAGTCTACATTTGTAACGGGAAAACTTTCAAGGTAATCCCGACAAGGATATTTTGAAAAACAATAGGTACACTAGTGCTCACATTTTTAACGCATGAGTAAATATGATACTTAAAAAATGTTAAATTTCTTGAATTTTATGATGTGGCAAATATTTGAGTGGCTAACACATTGTGTCACTTTTGTGGGAATTGCCATATATGGACTTAATAGAAGTTGGACATGTTTGACAATATTTTTAAAAAAAAGTGTGAAATTAAATAAAGGGTTTAGAGGTGATAAGGTGTAATTAGGTGAACATGTCTAATTTTTTTTAGACTTAGCCACTAATGGGTTTTGTGTTATCGGATCATGTACTGTTAAGTGTAATAAATCTCACCATTGATGTATTGAGCGTTCAGTATTTAATCTAGTGTTACATTTTGTGTTTTTAGGATCAATACCGACGAGTTTTCGTGAATTGTATTTCACGGTGGAGCCCAGTGACACGATCATTGCCAGAGATCAACCTGCGACACTGGATTGTGTTGCTGTGGGGGATCCAGCACCTTTAATCAAGTGGAAACGCGATGGAATTAATTTAAGCCTTGTTGGAGATTCACGACGGTAAAATTTCTGCTTTTGAAATTCATCTACAATGTACTTGAAAGCTGTCATGCACGTGTTTAATTTTAATGTTTTGAATCAACGAACAAAGTCGAGTGTTTGCTGTCCATTTCCATAAAATTACCTCTCGTGGTCATTCTCGAATGATTTTCCTGTTACACGAGTATTCATTAAGGACAATCGACGATTAATGAGGATGTCAAATGGATGGACACCTGATGGTAAACGGTGTGAGAGACGATTTAGATAAAAAAAATAACTGATTGCATCGTGACAACTAATTGGACCAAACAAATTACATGTTGGCAGAATGATGAAACCCCGTGATACTAACAAACTTTTTGAGTTGTGGTGTTCAGGAAATCTATGAAGTATATTCTCGTTACTATTATTAGCACATTCATGTTTAGTATAATTTATTTTGAAATTGTTGCCAATGCAAGTGATGCTGATTTTGCAGTTGTTTAGTTTTAATTTATAATACAAAACCATGGATCGTTTGTAAAAGACTGATATGAGTTTATAAACTAAACATTGTGTTCCAGTTTATATCTAAAAATATCACTGATGTAAGATTTAGTGAAATGGTCTTATTTTTTTTCCCAACATGGCCGCAAATCACGAATAAATAGTTCTTTGCTTATCTTCACATCTGGTTCACAAAAAGAAATGTTCAGCAATATATCCATTGTTCTGTTTTCTCAGAACAGTTTCGACATGTTTTAATTCGCATGTTTGCTTTAGCACCATTTGAAATTAAACAAAAAAACAAGCCGGATAGACGAGTTTACTCCTTTATTTGTATGTCATAGTGAATTTTGTATGTGTTCTGTGCATACATTCGATTTCAATGTATTGTTCTCTGTATTGAATAGTTGGGTTCTGGTTCAGTCAATCACTCGAGTTTGTATTTGGTTCAATGTTTTTTTTGTTTGTGAGGGGTGAGGGAGGGAGGGAGACAAACGTTATTGTAATTGCATTTGTCTGCCACTGAAACATTTGTTTTTCTACTAGATCAATTCTTGCGAATGGTTCGTTGCATTTCTCCAGCGTGCTGCATAGTCGATCCGAGCAATCAGACGAAGGCATTTACCAATGCGTTGCATCCAATGGACATCGTGACGTTATCGTCAGCAGATCAGCCAAACTCCAAGTTGCTTGTAAGTTGCTTCAAAATTGAATTTGCACAAATATTTTTTCATGCTCTACAACGTGTTTCCAGGAGGCTAACCTATCATATCCGTGTACACCAATGTCCCTTCTCTCAAAGATTATTTGACAAATCGAATTTTCCGAAATCATGCATGACACGTCTAGTCGTCTACATACCACATCTACTTTTCAAATAAACTTCAATCCATCCAAACCAAAATATTCAAGCGTTTTTCATTTTTATTCAATTTTGTGAAATGGAACCTTAATTGGTTTGGGATTTGCCATTAAAGTATTTCAATACCAACTCCTGATAGATATTACATTAGTTATGGTTTGAGAATTTGTTCAGCTTTTATACAATCTCCTCTTCTTAACATAAACACACCTTTCTGAGATGTGCAAGCCTTAGAAAAACGTAACCTATTAGTAAGTATAAATTGTTTGAGAACTAAGAATGCTATAGTTAGGATATTGTATGTGGGATTGCAACATACATGTAGGTGTGTAAGTTTCACACATGACTCAGGGATGAATTTTGAAGTCTGAACATTTCCTTTTATAGGATTAATGTAGAATTCACATTTTGGATGTACGAAAATATCACTTTTGCTTTTTCAAAAGTGTTGTTTGCTGAACTGCCTTTGGCCAAAGACAGTTTGATTCATGTAGCTGTTTCGTGAAAAGTATATTGGCAGAATTAAAAACTCCTTTCTTTGTTTGCTCATGCACATAGAATTTATCAAGCATAAATAAGATTTTTTAGAAAGGTATTGATTTTTCGCGAGCAACCCTAATAAACAGATCCGAAACACCAAAAACTCTAGCAGTAGACAGGGTAGACAACCTTGAAAATAAAAGGGGGGAATTGGTTTTTCGCCGTTTTTTAATCCACCTAGTGAGCGTAGCGTGGCAAAAAAATTGTTAATTGAAAGTGTGTAGAGCTTTCCCTCCAGAGTGGAATGTACCATGACACCCTCGAATCCCCAGCACTACGTCCATTTCGTTTTGAGTCTGCTCCCCCATTGCTATTACTCTTCCGTCTGATTGATTTATCATGCTCTCGTGACTCTTCACTATATACGAAGGCCCTGTGGAAGTGATGAACTCTGGCGCTGTTGACCTTGCAATTCTCCCCCCCCCCCCCAAGTTTCTCTTCTCATCAGCCCGTGGGCAGGAGTTGGACGCGGCTATGGTCATCTTTTTGCACAATCTGTGTGCGGATGATTGAATTGTGCAGTATGCCAAAAAAGCTAATTGTCAACCCAACGTTGATCCGCAATCGAGTTTACAAGAGCATTACTTACTATAAGCGAAACTTTGCAGGGAGGGAGTCCAGAGAATGAGTACGCGGATTTGAGGCTCAGGGGTGGAACAAGGAGTTATGATTGGTTTGACGAGTGCTGCTTTTATCGATAATTAAAGTGCCATGGACGTGCAGATATATCCAGGAGGGACTTCCGACATGTTTCAGGGAAGCTAGACACTCTTTTACATGTCATACCTTGCTGCAGTAATATGAGGCTTCATTGCTGGATCGATGTTCAGTTTCTTGATATGAAATTTGAAAATTGAATATACCTGAAAAATTGAGGGAAGTTCAAGATATAATGTTTGCAACTGGTTTCACATAGTCAGTTACACTGGTTTTAGGTTTTTATTACCAAAAAAGGACAGCAATTTAATTGAATAAATACATATGGAAATTATTAGCAAGAGAAAAAAAATGTTTTCTGGTATTTTGTATGATCCCAAATTAAATTCAAGGTGACAATTTCATTTTTGGGTGAACCCTGTCGATAGGGAATTTTGTTTTGCCACTTATTGAATTATGTATATGTATTTTAATTTCACCTGAGCTTTTTGCTTCTGAAAAATCTTTTAAGTTGGGTAGATTCAATTCTTTATTATTCATAAAAATACATGTATTTTAGATTTGTAAAACAAGGCCGTTTGCACGTTATCAAAAAACTGGGGGTGCTATCTATTCGGGGGGCATAGTTGCAAATCACCTTGGCAAATGCTCAACAATGTCTCCCAGTTAAGTTTGCAAAGAGCCTTTGACTGCCAAGTCAGTACAGATACAGAAATTGCAAGCGTTCTTTCAAAATTGAATTAATAGCATTGTCACCAGGGAACAGTTTTTTTTTTCAATGACACAACTTCATTAGGACGAAAATTTGACTTAAAATATCATTCTTCATGTGCATGCCTAAAGCTCTTGGAACGTGTGTGGCATATTTTCAGTTCCTTGTAAATTAGTTGGAGGTTTTATAAGTAAAACATTGCACGCTTCTAAAAATTTTGACAGAAAATAAACTTGTGGCCATAGTCAACTATCTACTGATTTATGCAGGCCGTTTTATGACCAAATTGCGGCATCATAAAAGGGTTTTTGATTGCTCGAGCATAAACGAGATTAAACGAATATCCTGAGTCTCGAATGCCATTATAATGCTTATTGGTTTTAATTTTCTCTTCTGCAATAGCCCTGCATCGATTCGATGAGCAGCCCCGCGATGTGACAATTTTTCCTCAGCAGACGGCAAGATTTCCCTGCTCAATCCAGGGCATCCCACCGGCCACGATCACTTGGTTTAAAGACGAGCATCCGCTGAATTTGGATCCTGTCCGAATGACCAAGCTTCCCAGTGGGGCTTTGGAAATTGACCAAGTGCAAGTGGGCGATGAAGGGAAGTACTTCTGCAATGCTTCCAGTATGGATAAACACAGAATTAGCCAGAGTGGATCGCTTAAAGTCAATCTGGACACTGGTCAGTATACCCTTGAGTTTTTTTCATGTCCGGAGATTGCATAGGGAATTTGAAGAGATTGATTTTTCTTTTCGTTTTTTTGGTTCTAGCATCAAGTAACAAAATTGCCATACCTCACTTTGTCGCTGTTCCACAAGATATGCTTGTGCAGGAAGGCTCAACAGTTACTCTTGATTGTGCAGCTAATGGCAACCCCAGGCCTGGGATAACGTGGTTGAAAAATGGAGTGACCATTGATTTAGCGTATGTTGTGTTAAGTTTAAATTAAAAAACGAAAAAACTCGTTGGATCTCGAATTGAAGTAAGGTAATTTGTACTTGTTCTTTCAGGGATCTGAATGGAAGGTTTTATATAGTTGGAACTGGGAATCTCCAAATTCACAATGTGATGGAATCGGATCAGGGAGATTACATGTGTCGTGCTGGGAACCACGAGGATTCTATTGATGCTAGCGCTGCATTGGACGTACAAGGTATTTTTTTATGTATATTATTTTTTAAGTATCCGAATTTGAAATTCAATGGCTATTTATAGCAATAATGCATCACTTTTATTACCATTTTTTGGCTATCAATGTTTAGTTCAATTTTGAATGTATTGGGTTGACTTCTTACTTTGTTAGACTTTACTATGCTTGTTATATTTTAATACGGAAAACTTTTGAAATGGATTTCAATGGAAGACGCGTCTCGGCACTACAGCAAAACTTTTCATATGCTCAGATGGTAATTTAACCTTGTATTGATAATGGTTTTTAGTTCCACCACGTTTTATAAAACGGCCAAGCAGTCGACATGCTTACATTAAAGAGGATGTTGAACTGGAATGCGAAATATATGGACGTCCCGAGCCTACTGTGCACTGGTTAAAAAACGGAGATATAATTACCGAGAGCGACTACTTCCAACTTGTAAATGGCCACAATCTAAAAATTCTTGGCTTAGTGACCTCTGACACTAGCATTTATCAGTGCATTGGATCAAATCCAGCTGGCAATATTCAAGTCAGCGCTCAACTTGTCATTCTTAAGCCAGGTACGTACTCGTGTTTTTTTGTCAGAAAGTGAGTTGTGCAATGCCCATGGGTTATTTGTAAGTGAACGTAGAAGTGGATTTGGCAGAAGAACGTTAGTTTTTTCCGTGAGATTGATGTGTTTAATCTTAGCGTGTGACACTGATCTCAATGGTTTTGTTATGCTAAAAATAGCTTAAAAACACTGCATGTGTTGAAAGAAGTCATGTGCAATGTATGAGGGTCAAGATCGAGAAATCCCATCATTACTCCAGGGATGTATGTGGGGAAACAATCGAAACAGTTACTCTATTACTTCTTTTTGCAAATGGCTTATTTGTGAAAACAAAATGCATGGAGCTTTATGGATTCTTGCAATCACAATATATAATTGATTTGATGTAAACAGTGATTAGTGCATCGATGAGCAGCTTTTATTCCTTTTGCTTTATAGATATCGTAATTTCAATTTGCATTTTATACAAGTAATTTTCTTACAAAGCAATGCATCGTGATTATTGCAAAAATGTTATTGCTTAAGCAGTTTAATCAAAAGTCTATATGCACTAGTGTTTTAGCTTTTTTTTTATCAAGAAAGCTATCATTATACGCTTCATTTACAAGAGAACTTTCATCTTGCATTCATGTTTTACAATCTTTTTTTTTGCAAATGTAAAACATCTTAGGGGTCATGCTACCCAGCTTTTGCACAATAGATTGCATTATCGTGTTTTCGCAGAGCAATGTGTAATGGCAATATCTTATTTGTTCAGTTTCATTATTTGATTTTTTTTCAATTTATTTTAAATTTTATTTTTGACTTGTGCAGATAGCATGTATGGCAAATTTATATTTTATTTTCTATTTATTCGTTGCTTTTTTTTCTTTTTCATTTTCATTTTCATTTCCATTTCCCTTCCTTTGCATCCCCTGTTTTTTCTATTCTTTATACATATTACATCAACCGCTTCCATGGGTTGTCCTATAGAATCCCTTAACCCAACCACTGTTGCTAACTTTCCTCATACTGATGCCGCGGTTAAATTAGATGAAGGCAACTCGGCTCAAGACACCCCATCAGCGCCACGGGACCTAGTGGTCGCCATTGTTTCCACTCGCTTTATCACTCTGACCTGGCAACCTCCAGCAAAGCCAGCCGGGGAAATTCTCTCCTACTCGGTCTATTTCCGTCCATCGGCTTCTCTCAGGTGAGTTCGCTTTTTGGTTTTGAACACGTTACGCGTTCCATTTCAAGCTAAAATAAAGAACAATCAGGATTTAAATGAACTAATATGCTCTTCGTTGAAACAATTTTCATGGTATTGCTACTGTATATGTATTCATTTTTTTCCTATGCTTGTATGTCATGGTAGACAGGTTTAAAAACATTGATTTTTTTAGTTTAGAAATTTCATGCATGTACATTTATATTTTAGGGAACGTGTGGTCAATACAACTCGACTCCGATTAGAGGAATTAAACATCCGTGGTCTGAAATCAGCAACCACCTACTTTTTCCGTGTGCTGGCTTACAACCAACACGGACCTGGAGAAAGCTCCGAGGAAATTGAAGTGAAAACGCAACCCGAAGTTCATGTCCCGAATCCACCCGAGAACCTCCATGCGTTTGCCACTTCTCCCACAGCCATTCTTGTACAATGGAATCCTCCACATCAGTACAATGGTCCCATTGATCATTATAAACTGTACTACATGGAAGTGGGGACGTCGGAGGAGCATGAAGTGGAAACGCCTACGAATCCATATGTTCTTTGGGGCCTCAATAAGTACACAGAGTATAGCATTTGGGTGGCTGCAGTCAACCAGAATGGACCTGGCCTCAGTGCCGAAGAAGTGGCTGTTAGAACCTATTCAGATGGTAGATACTATTATCTGTAAATTTTTGTTGATTTGTTTTTCTAACTTTCTCGGTGGTTAATCGGTGTTTGATATTTGATATTTAGTACCTTCAGAAACACCTCAGAATGTTACTTTAGAAGCAGCCAGCTCTACGGTAAGCATTTCACTTAAACATTGCTTACACTTGAACATTTATGTAACTATTTCCTGAAACAATATCTTAAACAAGCAACTTTTGTCACAGTCAATAATTGTGAGATGGGAACCACCTCCCAAGGGAAGCATGAATGGGGTTATCACTGGTTACAAAATTCAGTACAAACTTAAAGGCAGCCGAGGAAGAGAGACAGTCACAACAGATGGCAACAGGAGACTAT
This sequence comes from Julus scanicus, assembly GCA_034698625.1. NCBI lineage: Eukaryota > Metazoa > Arthropoda > Diplopoda > Julida > Julidae > Julus > Julus scanicus. The sequence goes on along the minus strand of JAQGBW010000748.1, from coordinate 2,371 downwards.
ACGCTCTAATAAGTATGTTGAGAATTGTTGTCTTAAAGTGCATATGTAGTACAACTGAATATGTACAGCATACTTATATTAAGCATTATTCACTTATTAAGATTTGGAACGTAGAGCCGAATACAGCATCCGGATGTCAGCCATGACGGTCAATGGCACTGGGCCATTTACCGAGTGGATGTTGGTAGAAACTTATCAAAACGATTTAGATGGTAGATACCTTGACTCAATTTCCCTGTGACATATTCTCTTAATAAGCGTTACCTTGACGATTAACTTTGGTTTTCTACCTTCAGAATCTCGTGTTCCCGATATGCCAAATTCGTTAAAAGCAAGACCAAATTCTAATTCCATTATTGTTAACTGGACACCACCACGAAATCAAAATATTATGGTGAGGGGATACACCATTGGCTGGGGCATAGGTGTTCCAGACGTGTACACCAAAGTATTGGATGGCAAGCAGCGATATTACCAAATCGATAATTTGCGTAAGATTTAGTTTTGTTTTGTTGCCGATTTGAGTTAACTTAACTCGATAAGGTTTGTTTTAATTATATTTAAGGCTGTATTTAATTTATTTTGCATAACTTAATTCAGATGCCTCATCCGAGTATGTCATCAGTTTGCGGGCTTATAATCAGATGGGTGATGGCCAACCTATATATGAAACTGTTAAAACCAGGATCCATACTACCCCAGAACCTTTGACCCCTATGTTGCCTCCTGTAGGTCTTAAGGCGATTGTCCTTTCACCAACATCAGTAGTTTTGTATTGGACAGATAGTACCTTACCGAAAAGCCAGGTAAAATATATGCATGTTGTGTGCTCACTGCTGATTGTGTACATTAAGTCGCATTGTTAGCAATTTGTTGTATTTTTGTTGTTGTTGCAATTTCTATTGTTTGTTTGCAGCAAATCACCGATAATCGCTACTATACTGTTCGTTTTACAACATACTTTACCACAAATGCTCGCTACAAGTATTTCAACGCAACTGATCTCAATTGTATGATCGATGACTTGAAACCTAATACTCAATACGAATTTTCCGTAAAAGTGATAAAAGGTCGCAGAGAAAGTACCTGGAGTCTAAGTATATTAAATACAACCCACGAAGCAGGTACTTAAATTACTTACTTAATTTATCAACGTGTAACTATTAGTTTCTTTGGAAATGGCAATTTCATGTTTTCCATGTAATTTTTAGCTCCAACGTCACCTCCTAGAGACTTGACAGTTGTTGCCGTTGATAACAATCCTGCTGCTATCATTTTGAATTGGCAACCTCCCAAGCAGCCAAACGGACAAATTACTGGTATATGATAAGAATGCGTGTAAATAACTAATTAGCTTAATTTTAAGATCAGAGGTTGAAAATTAGAATTCCTCAAGTTGGAAGGAGTGTTTTACTGAAAAAGCCAACTTATCCACTTAACTTTTTACGATTTTCAGGTTACGTTATATTCTACACTACTGACAATACTCAAAAAGAGCGTGATTGGGTCGTTGAGGGAGTTGTCGGAGACAAAATGACAACAACAATCAAGGGCCTGACACCTAATACCACGTATTATTTTAAGATTCAAGCGAGGAACAACAAAGGCTATGGACCTCTTTCTCAGATGGTCGTTTTTCGGACCGGTGCTAGTGGTACGCTGTTTGACAGCATCATTAATACTTATCTCCCATATCTACTGCATGCAATTTTTGTGAAGTAGTATCTTTTGAAGGGGATTGTGCATTGTAGCCGAATCCCCTACCCCTATCTTCCGCTTATATTTTTTCTTTCCTTTTGTGCCTGCGCAAGATTTTAAATGCCCCAAGTCTTGTAGATCCTAATTGATGGACCGAATCCCTCCTAATTGTTGTAACTTTTGTTTGAGACATTGCTTGTATTTTGCAACTGCTACAGGTTTGGGGGTGGACAATCCATTAGATGATTCAGCTTATTTTAGCCGGGGTAAGATATGTTTTTATTTTATTTTTGGTTTAAACAAATTCACTGATGTCTATGCCAACAATTTGTGAGTTGTAAAACTACTTAATTCATATAGCTATTAATATGCTATGGCGAATTTGAAAGTGGCTTTGAATTGCCTTCAGATTTATGCATGTGTTAATTTGATCCCATGGTACGAATTGCCTCTGACTTTTTGCACCCATTGAGCACGTTTGGCTTGTTCATTTTGCTAATGACACCTCATTTTCAGTTTATTTATTTTTTGCAATTTATGCAGTGAAACATTTTTATAATCACTTTAGAATGTTTAAATAAGGTGCCCTATTATGGATATGCAGTGGCGGCACTAGGGGGGTGCGGACCGCACCGGGTGACACCATCACAAGGGGTGACACCAAAATGCAACA
>JAQGBW010000747.1:0-34724 GCA_034698625.1 Julus scanicus | reverse complement strand
AAGACCCCTCGAGTGGGGGTGGAAGTCCCCCCTCGTAGGCTAAATTCCCAGGTAGGTGTTGAAGGCCCATCCCCTGGTGTTGGTGTTTAGCCCTCGTGTTGCAGAAATATGCCAACGTTAAAAATCAACAAAACAAACAAACAAACAAACTTCAATGAGCTGTAATTAGTTAACCCTTTCCCAAACACTAAACAATAAATAAGTACTGGTCATTATTCTGCTACACATTAATGATACACTAAAGCATGGGCACTGAGGTTAGGGCCCACATGCATCCAGTTTTCAGAGGTGTTATACTTACAAATAAAGTAGTGCAAATTACAAGCAATCTTTGTGCAGTCATTGCCATGGTCAGATTTATTAATGTGAAGTTCATTATCTTTTGCAGGATGTGCTACGCTCTTGTTTGGAGCAAATCGAAGAAATGGTCATGTCGAAAATGGCGTCGTATAACGGAGCACAGGCCAACGCCAATTCGTCCTCATCTGCAAAGTCTTCCGGCACGGCAATGGCAAAAAACTCGATGGAGTCCGACAAGATCGCCTCACGGGAGACGCCGGACTCCGACTACAGCCAGGCGGAGACGCCGACGGACGTTCGGGACGTGGTGCCCTTGTTGGACTATTATTAGCCAGCCCGTACATTCCAGTGTGGAGCAGTGCCGGACCAGAGCAGGGCAGAGAGGATGGCTCTTGACGTTACTGGAGAGAGGGACACAGTGATGGAAGCTTCGCCCAGAGCTCTCAGAGATAACCCCTGTATTGTTACATATCCACCTTGGCTACTTCTTGAGCGTTGCCTTGATCGTGGACAATCAAGAAAGGTTTTTTCTTACAGCTTTTCCTGAACTTGGTATCTCGTTTGGCCAGTATTGGCCATTCAGGCCCATTCTTCCATTTCCAAGCTGTTGTTCAAGTTTAGCACGGTCAAAGTATTCTTGGCCGCAAATAATGCGGCTACCGCCAAAGGTGCGTTAGGACTGCCGATAGCATGAAACTTCTCAGATATTAGGAAAAAGATCTCAATTACCGAACAATCCGTTTTATCAGTGCCTTAACCATAAACCAAAAGTCCCAACTTGCAAAAGTCCGGCAGTCAACCTAACGCACCGTTGGAGTTCAAAAGGCAAAAAACACCCATCTAAACCTGGATGAAATTAACAGTCTTCCATACAATCTTGCTCATTTCATTGTTTTTCTTCAAATTAATGCCAATGTACAAATTCATCCAGTCCTGGTTTATATGGTTGTTTCCAATGTTCTTTTGCCTCAAAATCTCAAGTAATAAAACGTTGTTGTCGAGTTAAGAAACCCTCATCCCATGCTCGTCGCTGTTCATACCACCGATAAGTATCACACCATTGAAAAAAAAAAAACATGAGCTAGGTCTCAAGTATGTTCAATAATGGTTTGGGCATTATCCTCTTAAGGGGATTCTGATTTTTTTGGGCCCTGACATTTTGCCAGTCTTTGCCATACACGAGAGAGATGCCTGCAGTACATAAGATGGTATGGAACCGAATACACGTATTGCGCAGCCAATGTGGACAGAAAACCAGTGTTCTGGAATCTGTTCCTCTACATGTGTTTATGGAACACGCGTAAAAAAAATGCAAGTATATTGATACTGCTCTATGCTAGTCAAAGAATAATTTTTTTGTAGAATTGTAGCCCGATTTCATACATTATAATCACGATGTTTCAGTGGTGGCGTGCACGGCCCTTGGCAGTATCCTCGGCTTTATTTTGATAGCTATAGGCATTTATTATGCTCACCGCACAACTGCTTAGCAATGTACAAATTATCTGAAGCGAATGCGATGTTAAATGTATCGGTGCTCCAATGCACCGCTGAAATCAATTTGTTAAGATATTGTCCGCAACCAAACTTAAGTTGCGGCAATATAAAATTTATGAAATTCTGAATTCACATTTGCCATTCAGAAACTGGCTTCTTGCATAGAGGCGTTTAAAAAATTTGTTTTTCATTCTAAAATTTCCAATGAGCTTAAGAATTACAGAATGGGCAGTTGCAGGTGTGCCGCTGATTGGTGCACGTTGTTTAGTCGAAACGTTAATTTTCTATGAAAATGGTTTCTTAATTGTTGCGGCATGTATTTGATTGAGGCATTCCCTTTTATAGTTTTTTTATACCTTTTTTTAAAAGAAAACATTCAAAGTCGTGTCTGTATCAATTTTCCATTTTTGACATTATGACTAAATGAGAGTCATTGTCTTTGTAAAAAAAAAAAAAATTAAAATACAGCAAATTGATGAATTTAGATTGTTCCAATGAATGACATTGTAATATCTGAATGTGTGATCAGAAGCCTGATTTCAAGTAATGAGCTATATATTCTGACGGGTGCATCCTGGCGGCAATGTACAGACCGACAGGGCTTTCTTCCAGGGACCAAGGCCTTTTATACTTGAATGGTTGTTAAAGATATGTATTATGTTGTATTCTTAGTAACTTTTTTATTATTAGGGCATTTCAAGCTTATAACTCGTGGTCGCCAATTTGTCATTTGTTCGCATGTAGCAGAAATGCATTATGAATTTTTTACTGTATTTCATGACCGAATCGCTGGGATTACGTGTGATCGGTATAAAATATCTTATCGATAAATCATCCAATATCACACGAGATTTTATTCGAGATGGCCATCTACCAAAACTTCTTTACTTTAAATTTAGCTCGCACAATTGGGACCAAATAGTTTTTTTCATGTACCAAATCTGTTGCAAATCTTTGTTTGTTGATAATTTATGCATGAGTGTGTCTAGCTGACTGTTCCTTTTTAGCAATTTCAAGTGGTTATGTCTGTTACTTTCATTATACATGTATGCCGAGAATATCCATATCGATCATTGTTTCAATGAATACCTTATGCTATGATTCCCGTAATTCGCTCGTACCAACGGCACGAGTTTCATAAAGTTTTTTTACGGTCAAAGTACATCGATCATTTAACTGTATTCCCCCTTCTTTTGCATCTACTATTTGAGTAGAAGGTTGGCATAAGGAGTTCATTTTTACTCCAAAAAGAGACATTGACACATTGATCTGGATTTTGTTGCAAAATTCATGATTTTTTTGCAGCACCCCTATTACTCTGAATCTGATGCAGTAAAAAATATTCAGCCTGAAATGTTTATGTGCCTTTGGAGTAACCTTACGGTCGCCTCAACCTGTACATATTTTCGTTGTAAATGTAGAAATGTCACACACGCAAGGGTTCGGCACTCCAAATTCGACCGAGTACCAATGCGAGTAACTGGCATTGGTACAGGCAGCACCCCAAATTATAAAATTTCTCACAGAATAATCCGAGGAATGGGAATATTTATAACCGCGGTGATAGACTATATTTTCTTTTCAGCAGAACTATACAAACAATATGCTTCCCTTGTACTGTTAATTAACTAATTCTGCACTTTAATCCCAACTAAACATTTTAACGTGCCATTTTTTTTCTCTTTCGAGGGGACCATGAAGTATATGCCAAATACATTACAATTCTCATTTCAACTGTGTATACCTCATACGCCATTGCATTTAACTAATAATAGTATGGACTGGGCTCAAACCCACAGATCGACTCTCAGGATCAATACAGTAATTACAATAAGTGGGGAAAGGGCACCTCTAGTTGCCCCAACCCACAAATCAACACTATTTATCAGAATCGCTATTCGGTTTAGCATTTCGGAATTCAATTTGCCATAGTATTGCTTCAGTTGCCCTTATTCCATGCAATGCCCCAACATGTTATACCACGGCATGTCTTGCTTTCCCAAGCCTCTGTCCGACTCAATTTTTTTGGAGTTTTGAGGGGCCTGTAACTTCTCACCCTAAAGCCACTCAACTTATTGGTTTGGTGAATCGGTCTTATTGATAACACAAATCATCTTTCATGGCAGTGTGTAAATTGTGATAACAAAAAAAGGTAGTTTTTACCAAGTTTCTTAGAAATGAATGATCGCTGATACATTTTTGCTCAGGTCATTTTTGTAAGGTTTTGGAATAAACTTTAATCTATCTAGTATTGTTCGATTATATAATTTGTTTTGTGGTGCTTCGAGTAGTTTTGTTTTTTTGTGATCTCCAAAAATCTACGGGTCGGTAGCCGATGTCTTATAATTTTTGGTTGAAGCGGGGAACTCGTAACGTTACCTTTTGTTTCAAATGCACTGGCATCTTCTTCCCTTTGTTTTATTCGCTATATAGTGTCGATTATACATTTATGTTCCGATGCCGGCTAGTCCAAAGTTTACTTTGTTTCTTAAAGACTATCGTTGCGTGCCACTTGCTGCTTCTATCTACTTTCTTGAATTCTCGCTTTACGTGTGTTAATGAACTTGTACCGGTATTCGTTTTTTTTTTTGCCATTATGGAAACAAAGTTATTTGTGCGACCTTGCAAACTTCTGTAATGCATACCAGCAATAATTATATTAATAGATGATGTTAGATGCAGTTTTTATTGTTTTACAGCCATCCATTTCTCAACTTTTTTTTATACTTGCAATAAAGATGAATAAAATGTCAATTTAGTTGTTTTAATTTGGTCTCTGTCAAACATGTTTATACCAAAATTTCGGAATGCTGCATTTTTTAATTTGTATCCAAATTACAAAAATAATTGCAGCAGAACAGCAAATAATTTTTAAAAAAAAAACATCGCAAAAGCTACAATGAGTGAAGTGGCTTGCTATAAGCCAAACAGGTTCGGATTTCTCATAATCCTTCCCTTACAGAAAGTAGTGGTAACAAAATAGTAGTAAACTGCTAAAACTTATGTTTTTTTGGCAATTTTTTAGAACCAAACTAGCAATCACTAGTATTTTTGGAAAACCGACCACTTTTAGATGTCTACAATCTGTTCGAAAAAAAACATATCGACATATTGCGTCTGATAATTTACTGATTACCAACTTATTTCTAAACAAATATGATTGCCAGTTAAGTTACCTAAAAAGTAGTACTTTTCTGATAATTTTCTGCTTGTGACAGTACATAGTAATAAAATGATTGAGTTTTGAAACAAATATTACCGGTTTGTTCTGTAATGGTTTCTGTAATGACTATTCGAGCCAGAATTATGTACGATGGAACCCCTATATTCATCCGCCCCAAATTTCGTTTCCGATATTCGGTTACAAATCCAATATTCACCACCACATGGTCATCCATGTTAAGTGGTACCCGAAAATTACCATAGTTAAACAAAATCCAAATTCATTAAATGATAACGTGATTGGAACAACTTTCGGAAGCAAGGGAATCGCCGGGAAAGTAGAATTAAAGAATTCTAACAATTATTAAAAAATAATAGGAAAAACAACCATATTTGTATTCGTCCGTCCCTCACGAACGGTTTAATGATGAATACAGAGGTTCCACTGTATAAGGGAATGACATCATAAATATTGAACCCCATAAAAAGCCTCGACATAAAATCTGCTAAAAATCAATAAAAATCGGTCCTTCATCTCAAAAAATAATACGTATTATTGATGAATATACCAAAGGCACTTTACAGGCACTAGTATAACAGTGTGGGGCTTTTGAATCAGTTTGGACAGGAACTGATTGAAAGCAACCAGATAGTTCATGCATCTTACTGTATTTGGATGGTTGAATCCGCAGTTTCTTTTAGACGAGACCGGCATCCTTGGCCATGCCATAAAATATCGAGTTTTTGTTTTGAAGGAGTTCCATCGGAGAGTCCAATTCCTTGATTTTGCCTTTGTCTAATACCATTATCCTATAAAGGTGATACAAGTTAGTTATCAATCTTTCTAAATGACATCGTACGGAATGTCGCAGTGCCGTTAGTTACCTGTCTGCATCCATTATGGTGTTAAGACGGTGGGCTACCGTCAGAACTGTACAATGAGCGAATTCCCTTCGGATGGTGGCTTGGATGAGATCGTCAGTCTCCAAATCGACAGCAGCAGTCGCTTCGTCCAAAACTAAAATCTGGCTTTTCCTTAACAGGGCTCGCGCAAGGCAAATCAGCTGCCTTTGGCCCACACTAAAGAAAAGAGGAGTACTATTAGCAAAAGTGTTCGCCCAATAACTCAACAAGTGACACATTTATATAAACATAAATTAGTCACATCACATACAAGATAAACCGATCGTGATATTCTGAAAGATCAAATATACCAAGACCTACCTAAGATTTTCACCACCTTCGGAAACTTCGTGCAAGAGTCCCGCTGGCAGGGTGCAAATGAACTCCTTCAAATGAGCGTGTTCTAATGCAGTCCAAAGGTCACTATCGCAATGAATGTTGAAAGGATCTAAGTTGCGACGTAGAGTTCCGGAAAATAATACTGGATCCTAAAGAAACAACAGACATGGTTCATCCCAATATTCTGGGAGAATTTTGTCGTAAAGTTCAATCTTATACTTCATGATGAACATACCTGTGGAATGATGGTTAGTCTGGATCTAAGTTCGTGTAGGCCCAGTTTCGATATGTCTACCCCGTCAATGACGATGGAACCAGCGGTAGACTCGATGAGCCGAAACAAGGCAAGCGTAAGCGAGGATTTTCCAGCCCCGGTTCTGCCGATAACTCCCACTTTCTCTCCTGCACGGATGGTGCATGAAATTCCTTTAAGCACGTTGTCCAATTCTTCCCTGTACCTTGTAGAATATTTATCAAACCTGATAGTGCCGCGACTAGGCCAATCGATTGGAGGGCACGAGTCCGGTTTTGTCCAATCGGACTAGGAATTGAAAAGTTATTTGAAATCGATAAAACGAATCCTACCAAACCAATGTTCGTGTAGAAAATCAAATTACCTCTTGAGGAATGCTCGTGATGTAATCCGTAATCCGCTCAACTGCAACAATGTTAGTTTCGATCATGCTGTTTGCATTGAACAACACCTTCAAATTAGCGGTTATCTAAACATAATTAGAACATTTTAAAAATGTGCTTCGACCGTCTAGGCGACCAACGCATGCATCTGTTACTAACCATGATTGTGTAACTGACAATGAGTCCAACAGTTCCCGGGGTAAACGTGCCCGTTTGGAACACGGCAAAGAGTGCAGCAGAAAATAACAAGATGCCGCCCAACAACTCCATCCTAATTATTAGCCATCTAAAAAGCAATTTTTTTGTTTATTATCGGCCAGTATATACAGTCAAAGTCAGGACACAGAATTGTTTTCTCACCTTTGTGCAACCATCGAAAGGTATGCGCAAGTTACGTTTTTATCTATTTTTAGCACTAATTCCTTGAAGAACAAATCCTCGTGCCTGAAAGCTCTAATAGTGGACACCCCAGCGATCGACTCCGAAAACAGCGAATAAATGGGTGATTTCGAGGCGGAGTCAAGCCTGCGCAACTGCCTCCCACTTTCGATATTAAACATCTGAAAAATGAATAATTCCGAGATGGGTTTAGCGAGAACATCAAGGACCCGATTGCAGCCTGAAAGTAGCTTATCAGTGAATATACATGGTCAAGCCACGAGAAGCGACAGCAAATAAACTAACCTGAAGTAAGTAAAAGAAGATAACCGACGGAAGAGCCACTAAAGTAAACCACGGTATCGCCATGAGAATGACCACAAATCCCGCTACGGTTTGCAGGATAAAATTGATCCACATGCGTAAATTATTGGGCAAAGTAAGATCGATGGTATCGATATCGCTGGAGAAGCGGTTGAGGATACGACCGACGGGGGTGGTATCAAAAAACCACTGAGGAGTGTGAAGCACGGTGGACAACATTTTACTGTGAAATGAAGATGAGGCACGAATAGCACCAATGACGAGAGAGACAACACCGGTGAAGAGGAAAAACGCTGAAAACAATACAAAAATTCCATTTTCACAAGTTTCCCGAAACCTTCAATATGACACAAACTGAAGAGTGTTTATTTCGACTGTATTAAAACGACTAAAACAGCACAGAAACTTACCAAATGCAAAGCCTAGAGCAGCATACACTCCCAAGCGCAGATCGCGGAGGTCGGTGTCTTGCGTGCCGTCTGGGTTGGGCTTATCGTCGCTCCATTTACTCAGCCAAATGGTAGATCCAGCGCTGGCAATGTGGGTGGCCAGAAAACATAACAACATCAAGATGGCAGGGATTCCAAATGAGGAGAGGTATGTTATGTAGATCTTTCGACTGACCTACAGACGTGCAGAAAAATACATCCAACAATTATGGTAAAAATCGACTTTTGAAACCTTTATTTTGGAAAATTGATGATCTACCTTTCCGGTTTCTATGGTTTCGGCTCTGATTAGGCCTCCTTTGGGACCAAGTTTGGCATTTCCAGAATCAGGAAGTCCATTAGTCTTTTCAGATTTTGTAAACTGCGCAGATTGAACCGAGACCTGCCTGTTTGTAGTTTCAGAAAAAGTTATAAGTGGAAAATCAAGAGAGAAAACAACAAAAATCAAGCACAATTTTTACCTTTCCATTTGCGAAGATCCGCGTTTTTTATCAATTTCATCTGCATCTTCAAGTTCTAAACAAATACAAAAATTATGTTACAAATTTGACAGTTATCTGGCAGGTAAGAAAACGGCCTCATCGTCACTGTGTTCTACCATCATCGTCTTCTTTCCCATTGTCAACATATGTAGCTATTAGTTCGGCAAATGTTCCCTGCTTCTTTAGAAGTTCTTCGTATGTGCCGATCTCGCTTATGGATCCATTGCTGAGCACAACCACTTCATCGGCTTGTGACACGTATGTAAGGCTGTGCGTTACTAATATCCGCGTCTACAAAAATTACGCATTTTTTATAAACATACTTTAACATTTAAAATTATAAAAAGTGAACTAAAGATTGTCTTACCTGGTCACGCAACAAACCCTTCGGTCCGATAACATTTTCGAATATGTGCTTCCCAACGTGGGCATCGACTGCACTTAGAGGATCATCAAAGAAAAAAACGGATGCTTCGCTGTACATTGCCCGGGCTAAACTGATTCGTTGTTTTTGCCCTCCGCTCAAATTAATGCCCTTAAACGTCAATGATAGGTTTGAAACAACTATTCCATGAAAAAATGAAAATGATGGAAACCAAGGTTTTACTCACTCTTTCCCCAATTTCGGTTGCATCTCCCGCAGGCAGTATTTCCAAATCTGGCAGTAATGCACAGGCTTTTAAGATAGTTTTATATTTCGATTCCAAAAAGGGCTTTCCAAAGAGTATGTTGTTTTTCAGCGTAGAATTTTGAATCCACGGTAGCTGTGGGGCAAACGCCACATTCTCCTAAAAATACATCATTTGAAACATTATAACGAAATCGTTAAAATTGCATACATTCGCGCATAAATAACTGTTACTTTTCTGGCTTACCACACAGGCAACTGAACCACTCAATTTGTGCATTTCTCCTAATAGAGCTGATATCAAAGAAGACTTTCCAGCACCGACAGGACCCACAACAGCGGTCAAACTTCCAGCCTTAACGTCAAGATTGATGCCACTTAAAATGGGTTCATCTTCACCCCAGGAAAATTCAGCGTTCTGCACAGAAATAGCAGAATCTGCACAAAATTAGACTAGCAGTTTAATAAGAGAATTCAATAAACACATTCCTTAAAATAAAGCTAAGTGAAAAGATATTTAGAAGATGTATCCGAGAAAATATTTAGACATAAGAAATAAATCTAAAGCAATTCACATGTAAAGATCTAACAAAAAAATTCCATATTTTTATACCTCCGCTTTTAATGATTTGGACATCATTCCGATCAATTTCTTCAAAGTTTGAAAACTTGTTTATCCTCCTGATGGAAACATTTGCCTGAAATCAACAGACACATCTTGAAACGCATTTCGGTATTTGGCTTTTAGCGATTAATTTGTAAAATTTCCGTATCAGTTGAGGAAAAATTATTGAATATTTTGAATGGCCCCAAAAAAAGTGACAATTATCGGCAACAGAAGTTATTTATGTGAACAGTTGACTTACTTCCACAAATGCAGATATAACGTTGGGTAGCATATTTAACGGTCTTTTCAGAAGGTTGAAAATGGTGATCGAAACAAATGCTGCGGATGCATCCAATACATTATCAGGCGAAATCAACACGTAGACTGCAAAAACGCCTAGAGTAATCTATTGTCAAAAAAAATCATGAAGATTACTCATTACGTACCAATGAAACTTTTATGCAAGTGTATGAATAAAAAATTAATTTTGCTTACAAAAACCGTTGAGGATCCCCAAAAAATCGTATTTGCTGCAGTTAAAACTCCAATCCTTCGAAGCACATTTAACTCGCTAATTCTGAACTCATTGATGTAATTGGAAAACGGAGTCTCCCAGGCAAATAATTTAAGCAACTACAAAGAAGAGAATCACTAAGACGTTGATCACACACTTTAAAAAAACACCTCAAAAATAAAATAAATATATACTAACTTTAACTCCATTTAATATTTCGTTCATTAGTTTAATTCTCTTGTCTTTAAGCTTCATAAAGATTTTCTGTATTTGAGAGAACAAAAATCGCCGATCAATTAATCGAGAAAAATATAATTACTAACGTTACATTTCCGAAAGGGAAGTCACCTGATTTTTCCTGATGAAATGAATAAGGATGAACGTCAGTCCTTGTATCACGCCAATGATCACGAGGGTGACTAAAGACGATGGCCCGAGGAACATCCAGAGCTCGACCAATGCAACAATGATCAGAATTGGTGAAGTGATGGTCATAAACGAAAACTCTACGAACCCAACAATCTTATGAATGTCAACAGACATATAATTAACAATTTCGCCCACGGTCGTGTTAGCTCTCGCCTTCGATGACAATTTCAAAGCCTGTGATAATACAATAAACGATTATAATCACCATGAGCCTAAAATGTGCCTAAAAATAACACCGGAATTAATTATTTGTAGCCTTACCTTCCGGAAGACAAAAGACATGAGTGCTGAGCGCATCTTCAATGCTAATGTACAAGCAAGCTGCGAGCAATGGGCATTAAAAATAGCTTCTACAAATGAGCACAGAAACAAGAGACCGGCATATAGAAAGCCATGCCACATAGGATCACTGCTTCCCGCAAATTGGATGACTTGGCTAGTAAATTAACAGAAACAACCATTATCACAAAATGCTTTTTCGTACAAATTAGACCTGGGATAATTGCGATTAATTAGCACCTACTTCAAAATCAAGGGAGTCAAAAATGAAAAGAAGTCCGTCATCAATCTTAAAAGTACACCAACTCCATATTCTGGTCCAAACGCCTTCAACAGAGTTCGGGATAAAAATGGCTTTGCCGTAACTTCAAAAGTGTCGTTACACGAAACCAGAGAAGTTTTATTGTCGAATTTAACTGGTTTTGTAGCATTTTTCCTGTAAAATCAAATTGAAAGCGTCGGGATCATTGTTAAAAATAACATTTCTCGGCAACAATATATTTCATCATTTATATATCTGTAATAACTGCAATCGGTCGAGCAGTCGCAAGAATCAAGTCGATGACATGCCCGTCAGTCGAAAATACGCAGACAAATACAAGGCACATTTATATAAAACACGGATAATACTTACTTCGTAGTAGAACCAACAACTTTTTTAAGGGTTTTATCAAAGTAAGTGACAATAGTATTGCACCTCATCTGGTACTTAAGACCATCCAAGTCAGTATGTTCCAAAGCACGACGATATCCGAGTAAAGCCAAACTGTCGATATAATAAAATTCTTAAAACGTATTTCAGAAATCGGGAATCACATAAGGGGTGATCCATAAATTATGTCACACTTTTTTGCCTCTTTTTAAACACCCCCCCACCCCTTAGTCACAATTCCCCCCATACCTTGGACACAATTGTCACAAAAAATCAAACAAAGGTGTGACACAATTTTTGAATGGCCCCTAAATGGAAAATGCTTATAATTTCATACCTATCAAACCATATAAAAAACAACTTTGACGAAAAAGAAGCTCCCTCTTCCTTGGTAAATTTCTAGAAAGCATGACATGTTACGATTAATCTTCAGAAACACACCAACATCAAATTAGAAATTCCACCAATTAAGTTAGTATAACTATCTTACCACCATCCCAGCCTCAGTTTGAACTTTTAAGTATAGTGGTTTTGCATCTGGCATAACGGTAAGAATAAGTTGAGCCACGATAAGTGGGAAATAAATCATTTGGAGAACAAATTCTGTGATATCCACGTATGAAACCTGGGACACATTACACAAAAGTTTAGCTTATTACTCTCTTCATAAATGACGTGAAAATTAAATGCAATAACTGTCACGACAATTACCTCGTCTGAAACTCGTAAGATGATAGACCGAAAGATAACTGCATTTGCGACTGCATTGAATAGCCAAAAATACAGCAGCAATCCAGATGATATTATGCCGAGTCGTTTTCCAGTCCATATAAGAGTTGCGGCCAAAACCTATAATATAAGCCATGCTTAATGACGTATCAAAAAAACGCTTGCTCTCGCTAAAATGATTTTATTTGTAAATAAGTTATGATACTTGCCATTGTGCAGCCTCTGAGAACAGATCCAAGCATATCAAGCACGATCATATCCCCATCCATGCGATTAAACCCAGTGTGAGCTAAAAGGCTAACCAAGTCTATGAGAAACAGGGCTAAGCAAATTACCTGATAAGTAACAAAAACAGAAAATTAAAGCGCTGATATTCGTTAAGGAATCAAATGAATTTTATAACACAAATAACATTACCAGTTTTGCGACATTAAGTATAGTCCATGGCACATTTTTATATCTCGACTTATAAAAGCTGTAAATCTCAAGTGGCAAAAAGAGCCACAAAACAAAACATGATCCCCATGTGAGAATAGTTTTCTGGAAGCATAAGGGAAAATCTGGAGTTGTCGTGTTCCATACGGTTTGATAATCCTGCAACAATAATTTGAAGCATGTCAGCATAGTTTAGAACATATCAATATTGAAAATTTAAATGCCAAATTGTTAAAAAAAATTAACATCAATCGCGTAATGCAAAGTAATGCACCGTTAATGGCTTGTCATAAATACTTTCTACAAAAAACACAATACAAATTATGGAAATATTAGCAAGTACATTTATTTTGAATACAAAACTTCCCGCGGACATTCATATTATCAGATTTTTTGGTTATCAGAGTTTGGCTCAGTCCACATCGACTCGGAAAATGGAGGCTATAAATATATTTTTGTAAATTTGTCTTTTCGAAGCCATTTCAAAGGATCTTGGCAAACTTGTAATTATCTTTATAGAAATGCATGCATGCAATCAAATGACATTTTTTGGATAAGTATAATTCCAATTCTAATTTTAGAAGAAAAAAAATACTGAAGTGCTCAGATCTTTACATTACGCAATTATTTGATTACACAATTTCCTGTACAATTCAACATTATTAATGGTAAAAAATTATAAAAAGAAAAGATCTCGCCATATATCATATCGATATTCTGCATTCTTAATTTACAAATTTTTCTTTGCTCTTAATTCGTAATCAGTAGTGATTATAACTGGCCAATGATCTTGCCCAAAGAATATTTATGAGTATATTAACCTCTAACTGCAATTTAAACATTAATCACCAGTACAACATAAAAATACCTTCTGGGAATTCATTTATTTTGAGAGTTAACAAATTTAGCAAGTTTAGGATAAGTTTGCTTCATATTTCCTCATGGCCAGATAGCTGTCCACTGATCATTAATTGTTATCATGAACAGAAAAAATTGTGTACGAACATGAATGGATTCTCCAAAGCCTAGCCTTAATTTATCTACTGGTTTCAGGGTAGACTAGTATTTGCCGAAAGATAACATCAGATATTTGTCAAATACAATACAGGATCATTGCCACATATATACAGGTTTACAACGAAACAGCCGAGTCACAAAAAACTTGATAGCACTTGTTTTTTAATAAGCCGGCCGGTTCCACACGTGTAAGCAAACACTAGCCCAAAATTTTGGTACCGATTTTTGCGAATTGATTTTGAATAAAATGGTTTCACCACGAATAAACAGCTAACCCCCCAGTGATTTGTTGACCTTTATGTGATAAGAAATTTCTTATTAATTTTCTGGATTGAAGTGGCCTTAAAACTTCAGTGATAACAAATAAAAGCTGGCAGATTTCTCCTTACAAAACTTGAAATTCACGTTATGATAATGCGGAAATGTTAAGCAGAATTGCACAATTACTACAATCTACCAGAATTCCCGCTGAACCATAGTTATTCAATTCATCCACAAGGTTTTCTTAATTATCGTCAACTTCTGCGTAAAGAGTGTCAGTTTTGGCAACTAGATGAGGGACTACTTAATTTTTTAATGAGAATTATTTTTTGGCCATCACGATCATGGTCGCGCATCGGGGAAAAGGAGTCAAGGGGAAGATGAAAGTCCCCGAGGAAAACTTCAATAACCTCAGTCAAGACAGTCCACACAGCAATGTCGGCAACATTTCAATGTCACGTACTAATTTAAATGAAACTTAACGGAATCATTTACCCATAAAGTACGTCATTTCCACATGAACTGGATCTCCTCTTCGTCTAATTGAAATGGACACCTTGCCACATATATGTTTGAATAATTTTCCCTTGACCCATCGTCGTTAGGGTCACACCGAATATTTTTTAAATCTTTTTTTTTTTAAAGTAGTACGTGCACGGCAGTACCCGGAACAGACAAACCGGTAACACGAGGACACGACAACTGCACAATTAGTAAAATGTTAGCGTTGCCGGTACGACACTTTATTCCTTAACCCAGAAGTTAATAACCGACGCTCCCAGGTCTCTCGAAAGCTGCCGGGTGACATTTCTGTCAACTATATTTCCTAACGAGATACGCGTAACCTCAGCACAGTGACCTAGCTGTCAAACACTACAGCTCAAGGTTTACTCAAAAGAACACAATTAAAGTCTACAAATCATTATCAATAAATATGTCATTATACTCCAGCAATATGCTATCAATACCTGCTCCTTTTCCAGGGCAATACATTATATAATATGTCCTAGTAGAATAAAAATTGATTAAAATTATACTTGCCCAGAACACAGAGGATCCACATACTGCATTCCAGTACAAGGGTTGTGCCATATTTCTGGCTTCACAGTATCTCTGGCACTAATGACTTAACATTTTTAAAGAGCTATTTTTTCTGCGTGTCGACCCACCAAATGCAATCACGAGAGTGAGGGAAATAAAAAAAAGCTATCACCCATCTTGATAATTACCGATTGCACAAGCTTGGACAAGACCTATGATAAGTAATCCGTTCAGCTGATTAGGAAGCCTACTGGTCCTCAACTCTTTCATGTCCACAATCTTCCTGCGAGATTATAAAACAAGGTCAAATCTTTATTATACGCGAACAATATATAGTACATGACATGTACAAAGAACTGGCATGTTCAAGCAAGTAAAAACGAAAAACTATTCTGCACTCACATGTTTCAAGGTTTACAGGTTTTACGGGGAATCATGTAATTAATTTCCCATGCCGGTGCAATTGTACTAGTCACTATATAGTAAATGCGATTACATCATAGGAAATCGCGGGGCATTTAAACTATGCGTCATAGCCGGCGCCACCAATGGGTAAGTATATCTCATTGGGCGCCACACATGGGGCGTACTTTTTACAAACGCTTTTAAATTTCAGAAACCAATCAGAATCAGCCAAGCAAAATTAAGCCGCCAGCTAAGCATGAAGTATGTCGAAGGCGGGATTTTTGAAAAATTCAAAATGGCGTTTTAAGGTGGAATACAACCTAATCACCTTCAATGGGTGAAATTTAAAACACACTCACAGCCAAACAAAAAGAGCTTAAATAAAAATAAAAATTGTTTAACATAGCTTGATAAATTAGCAATTGAAATTGATTGTCGTTTTTCGAAAAATGTCCGTTAATTTGCATTCTCATGCTGCCACCTGCTGGCAACATATGCAAATTAACGGTCTATAAGGCCCACATGCAGATGCAAAGTACTGAAACAGAATTCTCAATTTCTCAGAGCATGAAATGAAGCCAGTAAGAATTAAATTATAAAACGTCAAGACGATAACTTTATTACAGATCATTTCTGAAAAGCTATTTCTCACTAAACCGATGATTCTCAAAGAAAACAACGAACCCAATACAAAAAAAAAAGACCAATAATAACATTACATATCGTATACCACCGGAAACTTTGGTCATTCGCATCAAAGAAGTGTCACTTCTTAACAATAGGCATGCCATCGGAGGTGGTCATTAATCAAATAAATCGATATTAAGTAAAATTCTGCCATGATTAAGTCTTCAAAATTTATAAGGCTTGTATTTACCTTGCTGACCTTTAAAAAAAATGGTCAAAGCGTGCAACCAAATAGGAGAATTGAACAGACTACTAGTCATGTACGGTGTGGGTTTAAACTGATATAACCAACCAAAATCATGCAAAAAAACGAGCTTTTTCTCTAATGCGAACACATATTGAAAATTATGTTTTGCATTAAATATCTCCCAGCATCACCTGGGAAATGGCAGTAAAGTTGGATGTCGTACATGAAAACATTAAATAGCAATGGCACGGGGCAATAAAAACAAAGTATGCAATGCTCATGATCAATGGAGTCACATCAGATGATAATTTATGTGCAGAGGAGGCTCATTTGTCCGAATCGGGGAAAAGTTCGATGGTACGAAGGGCACGACGGTGATTTTGGTATTCCGTCAATTATATTGCATTATATTACGCGTGCACTACTATCAAATATCCCGCGCAATATGTTGAGGTCATGATCTTTTCAACGAGAAAGGACTGACTATAAGTGTATTCATGATTCATTCCAATGTTTTCTATTGAGTTTCTTCGTGCAAGAGACCGGCATCTTTAGCCATTCCATAAAATATGGAATCTGGATTTTGCAGTAAGACTTGTGGAGAGTCAAACTCTTTAATGAGGCCTTTATCAAGAACAATTACTCTGAAAGAAAATACATGTAAAGAACATTGGAAAATCAACCCCAAGGCATTTTTTAAAATCAAGAAAAATGTGCACTTCAGCACATAAAAGAAAATCTTGTATTGAAATTGGGACTTACCTAGTGCTATCCATGATGGTGTTAAGTCGGTGAGCAATGGTCAGGACAGTGCATTCTGCAAATTCTTTTCTGATTGTGGCCTGGATCAAATCGTCCGTTTCGAGATCGACGGCGGCAGTCGCTTCATCAAGGATTAAAATTCTCGTTTTCCGAAGTAATGCTCGAGCAAGGCAAACCAGCTGCCTTTGTCCAACGCTGTACGCAAAAATTAGAAAATGTTTAAATAAATCAACAAAATCACAAATAAGCATAAAAAAATAAATGCAAAAGACAATAAAACAGCAGCAGATCCAAGAGGCGCATTAACGGGACGGGATGAAATTTACGTAAATTTTGAACAATATTTACCTTAAATTTTCTCCCCCTTCAGAAATTTCGTGAAGAAGCCCAGCCGACAACGTAGAAGCAAACTCTTTTAAATGAGACAGTTCTAGCGCCTTCCATATGCTCTCATCTGTATGTTTTTCAAATGGGTCCAAGTTCATACGTAAAGTTCCGGAAAACAAAACAGGGTCCTATACAACAAATAGCACTTAGTTTAGAAATAAACCTTCATGTTATATTTCTTAAGTACGCATTGGCTCTTTTTCAAAATTTAGATTATGTTTTCACTAATCCACATGCACCAAAAAACTTCTTACCTGAGGAATAATGGTTAACCTTGACCTGAGATCATGTAAACCAATTTTAGAAATGTCTACACCATCGATGATGATGCTGCCGGAAGCAGACTCAATAATCCTAAACAGGGCCAAAGTTAGGGATGACTTTCCTGCTCCAGTCCGGCCAACGATTCCTATCTTTTCGCCAGCCTCAACGTTACACGTTATTCCCTTAAGTACGAGTTCCAGCCCTTCGCGATAGCGAATTTTGTAATCGTTGAAGGTGACGACGCCTGACTGGGGCCAATCTTTAGGCGGTTTTGTGGCTTCAATTCTGGTCTCTTTCTAAGAAGCAAATTTCATAACAGAATTAGTAAGTTTTTCAACATAAAATTAATGCTTAAGAATTCACATTGTTACAAAAACAAATCAAAGGACCATTCCATAATGGTCCTTTGATTCCGTCTTGAATCTTTCTAAATTACCTCAGTTGGAGTAATGGCATATTCTTTCATGCGCTCCACAGCTACGATATTTGTTTCGAGTTCTCCACTCATTCGTACCAACCAGTTTAATGTTGAAGTGACCTGAAAATCGAAGTGAAACGACAATATTTAGTCAATATTTGGAAAATTTCAATTTGAGAAATAGTTAAATTAGAATGCGAACATTCGTGAATCGTAATTCAGAGATTCATGTAAGAAGTTTTACTTACTGATAATGCATAACTTAGAGAAAGTCCAACAATTCCTGGATTTATTGTGTCTCGTCCAAGAACCACAAATAATGCAGCTGCAAATGTAACTACGCTCCCCACAAATTCCAAGCGCACAGCCAACCACCTTATAAATTAAAATTCGGAAAGTTGAAAAAATATTGCTTATAAAATCTTCTGCGGGTTGGTCACGACTTATAGAAAAAGAACATATAATTGTGAAAAAAAAAAACATTACCGACCTATTGGCAACAATGCTGGGAAAATACGCAATTTGGTTTTCGTCGACTTTTTCTTCGGACTGGGCGATAAAATCGTTTTGCTTGCCATACGCTCTGATTGTCGAGGCACCGGTAACCGTCTCCGAGAAGTGAGAATAGATGGGGGATCGACTGTTGGATTCTAAACGCTTCAGTTGCCGTGAAGAAGCCACATAGAGCCTCTATAACAAAAAAAAAATAATAGAATTTTGAGTTTTCCGCAAAGTCTTAAAAAACCGAACATTCGCTTACATCCCCAACGTAAGTGCTCTAGGAAACATACCTGTATAAAGTAGTATAACACCGACAGCGGAATAATGACAGCGATAAAAATAGGAGTGCTGATGCAAATGACGACAATGGTGGAAACTACTTGCATCACGCACATAAGAAATGATCGGATTGTTTGCGGGATGGCTGCATCCACTACATCCACATCCTTTGAAAAACGATTGACTATTCTGCCGAGCGGGGTAGTGTCAAAGAAGGACATTGGTGAGCGTAAAATGTTTGACAGCATGTCTGAATGGAGGAGGTTGCTTGCTCGGATAGAACCGTAAGCCATGGTTAGAGCTCCAAACATTACAAAAATTGCTGTGTAATGAAATCAGAAAAAAATACCAAAGACTCAATTCTGCATTCAAACAAAAGCATTCCTGGATATGTATGAACTTTCAAAAACCCAAACAGACAACCGTCCGTATTTACCTTGTCCAAAACCTAATCCACCATATACGCCCAACCGAAGATCTGTCAACTGTTTGTCTTGGGTACCATTTGCATTAGGCTTATCATTACTCCAAGCGCTTAACCAAAGATTAGATCCAACAGAACAGCCATGGGATAAGACCACGAAGAGGAAAGTCAGGACGGACATTATAAGTCCCACAGATTTGATGTAATACAAATAAATGGCCATTTCAACCTAAAACAAGTTCAATTTATATCAATAAATATGTTTATACAAAACTCCAAATACATGTATAGGCAATACAGTACTGTATGGATAACTAGACTAACCTGGCCCGTTTCAACAGTTTCTTTTTTTATAAGTTCCGTGGCAGATTTTCCATCCACAGCAACATGGTTGTTGACGCCATCCACCTTGGACTTCTGTCTGGATGTCGACAGTTCAACGCTGTGTTGGCGACTAGAATCGTGCGATTTTTGAAATGAAACTTTTCCGCCATCGTGTACGGAGGCATCGTCTGATGTTTGGCTTTTCGTGCGAGAAAACTGTCTCGATAATTGACTGCAAAAACGATACAAATTAGGCCCAAATGCAATGATTGGCATACTCATTATCAAATGCAAAATCCTGATTAACATGCATTTGTAGTCTAGTAATAAGTTGACCCGCAATGAAAAAAAAAGTCAATAACTGGTCAACGAACACGTTTGCCTACATTCTGTTTTCGAATGGTCACTTTCTGGCCAATGTCTGCTTTTACTGATCACAAACCTTTGTACAAACTACGTCTAATTTAAAGGGGGATTTATTTGTCTTTACTTACGCTATCTCTGTACTTCGGAGTAGATGAAAAGAAAAAGGACCCTTTGATTATAAAATTGTACTTAAAGTACCGATAGACATGCACAGTTTGTATGCTTCACAGTCATTCAAGACTACATATTTAAAATACCGGTATAATAAACGATAATACCGATTTCCAGGGGTTAAATGCTATTTTGAAATGCTCAAGAGTCCTTACCTTTTCAAATCGGGAGATCCAATTGTGGCAAGAATTTCATCTTTCATTTCTTCCAATCCTACAAAAAGTGTGGAAATTTCAGTCAGACGGAAAAACAATACCGGAATATCTATAGCTATTACAATGCTTTAAAACCAAAGTTGGTAGCAAAATGCTAACAAATAAAATAAATTATTTAACCATACCCTCGATGTCCATTTCCTTGTCATCTTCGCTTCCCAAGTAATTAATCAGGAATTCGGCAAATGCACCTTTTTTTGCTAAAAGCTCCTTGTAAGTTCCAACTTCCGATATTGAACCTTTGCTAATGACAACGATCATGTCTACTTGAGGTAGATAAGTAATCCCGTGCGTTACTAAAACACGTGTCTGAAAATCAATCAATTTGCACGTTATCTATCAAATTTTCTTGCGAATACTGTTGAAAACTCACATTTTCTTTTAATACCTTTCTCTTTAAGATTCCTTTTGGTCCGATAACATTCTCGAAAATATGCTTTCCGACGTGGGAATCCACTGCACTCAATGGGTCATCCAAAAGATAAATATCCGTGTCATTGTAAACGGCACGCGCCAAACTCACGCGCTGTTTCTGTCCTCCACTGAGGTTAATGCCCTGCAATGAACGAAAATATGATGTCGAGAACCTACGTTGGCGGGTATGTTTACAAAACCGATCGGAATTTCAAAACTCTACCGCAAACATCTACAATACCTTTTCTCCAATCTCCGTCTGATCTCCACCTGGTAACATTTCCAAATCTGATGTCAGTGCACATCCATCAATGCATTTGTGATATAAAGATTCGTTCAATTTTTTCCCAAACAAAACGTTGTCCCTTAATGTGGCATTCTGAATCCAGGCTTGCTGCGCCACGTATGCGATAGTACCCTTTTGGAATGGAAGCAAAACGTGCGAATAAGAAATTGTGCCGATCCTCAACTCGTTCATCATTAAGCGATAACTTTGTTAATTTGATTTTTAAAATATTAAACCAAGTGGCTAACCTTGCTATTGATTCTACCGTGTAATTTGTCCATTTCTCCGATCAGTGCCGAAATAAGAGATGACTTCCCGCAGCCAACCGGACCCACAACTGCAACCAGACTTCCTTCCCTGACTTGCAAATTTATGTCTTTCAGAGTGGGTTCTTCGCCAGCTCCCCAGGAAAATGAGGCATTGGTGACGCTTATGGGATGAGCTGTGTAGTTAGAAATAATAAATTAGATAAGATCATAAAATTAGACAACCACTTGATGTTATGGAATTGCAGGATGGCCGTAAATGCAATTATTCAGAAGAGCACCCTGATAGATAAATTTCATTACATCTCACCTTCAAAGTTGTCGTGCGTTATGTTACTGTCATCAATCTCATCATGACAGAGGTAGTTGTTCATCCGATTAATGGAAACAGATGACTAAATAAAAAAGATGTTAAGACTTATAGATAATATACACAATGAAATTTGTCAACAATATGACTTACTTGAACTAGAAAGATTATCAGCATAGGTATAAAGCTCATGGGCATACGGATGATGTTAAATACAGATAGAGATACAAAAGCTTTGGAAGCATCCAAAATATGGCGCTCATCAATCAAGACGTAAGTGGCAAACGAGGCGACGGCAACCTTTAATTAAAAGTATCGATTAACCAGATTTCAAAATTACACAATGCTACGAATTTT
Source organism: Julus scanicus (assembly GCA_034698625.1). NCBI lineage: Eukaryota > Metazoa > Arthropoda > Diplopoda > Julida > Julidae > Julus > Julus scanicus. Next base: position 12,639 of record JAQGBW010000747.1, on the reverse strand, counting down.
GAAATAAAGTGTACCACAAAAGGAGCACACATCCAGATGAACGAAGTAGCGGCTCCGATGTAGGCGCCGGTTTTTAAAACTTTTAATTCCTTGCCTCTTATCGTCTGCACCTGATCTTCGAATGAAGGCTCCCAAGCGTATAATTTCAATACCTTAAAGTCAGAAGACATGATTCATTATAAACTGGGCTACGAAAGACAATTGGCAAGTCTGAAATCAAGAATGTTTACTTTGATTCCATTGAGTAACTCGTTCATAAGTTTGACACGTTGATCTTTTGTTTTCATTTGCTTGAGCTGCAATTCGAAATGTAAATAAGACACATAAATGAGTCGTAATACAAGGAAAAGTTTAAATAAACAAAATTTCACTGACCTGCAACTTCTTAAGCACATTGGCAAGAACGCCATTCAGTGGAATTAAAAGAACCATGATGGCAAGTCCAGACAATGTAGATGGTCCAAGCGTGTTCCATAGCATATACATAGCAATAATAATTTGTAGGGGGGCCGACCAAATCATGTGCAAATACGGCAACAAATCCATGATCTTCTGAGCATCAACAGACATCAAATTAACAATTTCCCCAACCGTAGAAGTCTTCCTTGCTGAATTTGATAAGACCAGCGCCTTGAACGATGAATAATGTTATCGTTGTGTGACCTATTGTTAAAGTTACAATTTGAAAATATCTTACTTTAAAACGTACTAACCTTTTTATAAATAGCAGAGATCATTGCTGTGCGAACTTGAAGTCCAAGCATGAACATTTTATAAAAATACTGCCCAAGCATTACAGATTGTAAGATTCCCGAAAGCAACATCAGTACCGAATACAGGTAGCCCTTCCACATTGGTTCCCCATTGGACACAAACTTAATCAGCAAACTAGAAATGCATAAAGCGTCTGATGAGGTTTCTAGTTTGATGAATCGCTTCATTTTATTTTAAGAATAGCTTACTCTAGCACCAATGGGCTGACAAAGGTTAGAAGATCGCTGGCTAATTTCAAAACACCACCATAAAGGAAAGTTAAACCAAACGTCTTAAAGAGAGCCTTGATGAGTGATGGCCGGCGAGTAGGAGGTGTGGTTGGCGTGAAGTCTACCTCTTGTTTCCCAGCAGAAAAAGATGCCTTGGCCTGGGCAGGCTGGCTGTAGTATAAAACAAAAAATAACTAATGAAATTATATTTGTAGAGGATGTTATTTTCACTCGGCAATTATTGTATGCTGTATACTATAAAAAAGCCAAACAAACATTTAGTTAGTTTGGTTGGATTAATTAACAGGGCTACAGAATGTGTTAATTGCAAATTTAAAAAATAACCACCAACCCTGCATATTTCTGGATTTCGTGTTTCCAATTTTTTTCAAAGGAAGGCACAACGTATTTGGATTTATCCTCGGGATTTAACGCCCAGAGATCTTTCCGTTCCACGGGGTGGCGATAACCAAACCAGGCCATACTGAATCGCAGAGAAGCATTGAAAATTAGTCACATATAGTTGTTACATCAATTAAACACTATATTCCAAAGATTCAAATTATGTACCAACCTGTCAAACCACGAAAACAACATTTGGGACAAAAATGAAGCACTTGGTTCTGGACACGGATTCTGTGAAAAAAAAATTGCATAAAACAATTATTAAAAAATTAAAATCAAAATTATTGATCGGGAAATTTTATTTTAATTTTACCTCATCATGTTCGTCTAATTCTTTAAAGGTGGGTGCACTATCTGCCAAGCACGACAACACTAGCATTGCAATTACCAATGGATAGTAAATCATGTAGCATACAAAAGCATACATGTCCACGTAAGAAAACTGAAGAAAATCATAGATCAATAAATGACAGAAACATATAAGTACTAAAAACGTACTCACAGCTTGACATCACAATCAATATCAATTACCTCATCAAATGCTCGCATTAAAAGGCTTCTATACTGCACAATGCCAGCTATTGATAAAACAAGCCAGAAAGTAAACATGATGCCAGATGACTGTATTCCTCGCTTTCTCTCCAATACTTGCAAAACTGCTGCCAAAATCTAAATTACACAAAAAATTCTATGTAAGTGTCACATTTTTATTTATTAACCTGGGATCTACTGAACACCATCACAAAATTTATTGAAACTGACAAATGTTTCTATTGAACAGGGTAGAAGCAGTAAACATAGAACATGTGGAAGTGCAATTTTATTTTAACAACTATATTAGCGTTATCTAACATAAATTCCGGCACACCACTGTAAATCAAGAAAACAGATGGCTCCTATCCCTGAATACATTGGCAGCTTAAAACAACAAACTCACGATAAACAATGAGTTACATTTCCAGTATAAAAGTTCTGTCGGCAAAATAGAAACAAATTTCTTCTCGTGTGACAGAAAGATTTGACAGTTTTATACAATTGCAAAATAAATGCTGTCACTATCCACAATTTCATAAAACGAGCTACAGATCTGCAGGCTTGTAAATTGTTGGCAATTCAAAAAACATGTTCAAGCTGCTACTATAAATTTACATAACTATATATAGAGCAGCATAAATAAAAAAGCTTTCTAACTTTTCAAACAAGGCAGCTAGCTTTTCTAAGAATTCGGAACACCACTTTAAAATTTTACTATCAAAAATATATAATTTCCTACTTGTAAATGGCAGGAGAATATTTTTAAAATACAGCATTACAGATTTAATTTGTTCTGTTCAATCCTGTTCAAGTTTGAGTATTTACTCACAGAAAAACAACTTTGAAAAAAGTACTTACGAATGTAACGAGCAGGATAAATGGAGCATAATAATCAACGCTATTTGAAGGTTCATTTCTAACGTATTTGGCGACGCTGTTAGACATATCTGCCAGGGCAATGATAGCCAATACAAATGTAACAACCTGTAACAATAAAAATACATATATGTTAATTTAAAAAAAAAAATATATAGCAAGAATGCCCAATAATTGAAAGCACGGCTTTAGCATGCAAACTGTTTATTGCATGAAATATAAAACTAGGGTAGCCACAAAAAAAGGGAAATCCTTTTCATAAATTTGTAACTTTTTTGGTTTTTTCATCAAAGTAAATCCAATTTTGCGCAAATATAGGCAACAAACGTACAAACAAAACAGCTATTTCAATTTGTACTCAAGAGTGTCCTCCATCTGCTGCAAAAACACCGTTGATTAATCCATCTGGGGGGAATTGAGTAAAAATTGAAATAACTGTTTTGTTTGTACGTTTGTTGCCTATATTTATGCAAAATTGGATTTACTTTGATTAAAAAGCAAAAAAGTTACGAATTTATGAAAAAGAATCCAGTTTTTTTGTGATCACCCTTTAATTGCCAATATTCTCTTACCAATTTAGTTATGTTAAGTGCAGTCCATGGTATATTACGGCAATTGCTCCTTAACAGAAAGTGCACTTGCAAAGGCGACAGAATCCACAGAAGGCCACATGGTATCCACACTAACACTGTTTCCTGGAAACACTCTGTCAAATCTGGGTTGGTTGTATTCCATGTTTTCTGATAATCCTGGAAAAAAGATGAAAAACTAATTTTACTAAAGGCATAAGTATAGAAGTCCAAAACTTAATTTGAAGTGTGTGCATCAGAAACTCATTGAGAAATAAGCCAAAGGACCTTTTCAAGTGACTCGCAGATCACGTGATAGATTTGGGTACCTAACTAATCCTTTACTGTCAGCTAGACAATGCCACACAATTTGGCATTTGAAATTCAGCTGTTACATAGTTGGAAAAAATTTATAGTATCCATCATATATGTCACTCCATGGTAAAACATATGGTTTAAAGCTTAAACAATATTCTTTTGCAGTTAACGTGCACACTTCAGAATAATCACATTAACTGAATCAGCAACGGGGGTAAGTTCATAAGCTTTAACTCTAACACCATTATGTATACACAATTAATTTAAGATTGGAAAATTACTAGAAATGTGCAAATTTTAAACAACCCCAATAAACAATCTAATAAAAAAATATGAAATAGCTGTTCAGAAAAAATTCATTAAAATAATGTCATAGTTTCAAAACTAAAATTTGTATCCTTAAATATCCTAAAACTATATTTTACTTAAATAATAAATCCTAACTTTTGGTTTTTATATTGACATAACGAACTTGACTTACATATATGAAATTCGTATCAATTAAAGATGTGTACGCATTAGATAAAAAACCAAAAAGATACGACATCTTATCTAATCCTTAACATTCCATGGCAAATCGACCTACTGACTTTATTAACAGTGAAAATGCGAGAATATAACTATTAGATCATCTTGACAACACTTATGTCAAAAACTATTTCAATACAATATGACACCGTTCTTAAGTTTTAAAAGTAAGCTATCAATTTTGTAAAATTGCATATACTGGCTTTTCCACCTGAAAAGTTGATCAAATCACACAGACATTGTAAATTTCTACAGAAAATTTAAAAAAAATTATGCCAATTATGACAATAAAATAGAGATGTCCTTCTATAACAAATTGAACATTTTGGCGAATGTCTAGATTTAGTAGAAATTTAATCTAACAATGATGTCTAAGTCGCTACTGACGTAGGAGCATTTTCCTGAAATGATTGGGTGCGACCCGCCTAACATATGGCATTTATTTTCTGACTGTATGATATTGAGTTGAGTTGAATTGAATGATAATCAAGACATAAAAAGTTGTCCAATATATCAATCAAAACTTAAATAAACATGTCCAATGTCAACCAAGATCTATACACATTTCTGTTCAGAAAAGTTAGCCAACCCCTGTCTAAAATTCATATTTCCGAATTCTAATATGCAGATTTTGCAGCACATCGGGAATCATGGACAAGATTCAGGAGGAAGCAGACTTACGCTATTATTTCATAGGACACATAGTAGTTGGAACTCATTATGTGATTTTATCCATCTGGTGGACTGCAAATATCTTCAAGTCCTACTTCGAGTCCAAGAGTGAAAGACAAAGCAGTACTCATGTGCTGTTCAGTTTCAACAATCCATACTTGTCCAAGATATGTGTGGAGGGTTACATCCAAGTACTTGGAATGTTAGCAATATTAACTTGCCTCTTGCAGAATGGGATTTTGCAAGGGATGTCTTACCACAACGACACACTGCCCCACATCATCATATCAATACCGTTTCTGCTGAGTGGGGCATTGGATTTCTTGCTTGCGAGACAGTGGCAATTTCCAAGAGGCCTCAAAGCCACTGTCCTCTCTCTTGGATTCACCTGTTTTGGGCTCGTTTTAATAAGTCATTTCGATGGCAAGATATCTGCACTGAAAATTCGAATGCATCTGTTTCTAGTCATTCTTTGCATGGCAACTATCATGACCATTATTCTAGAATCAGCCTTCACCCGAGTGCACATGTATTCCCTAATCAGGACCCTTCTTGTTCTGACATTAGGAACATGGCTTTTTCAAATAAGTTTCACTCTATTTCCACCAGAAAGTCACTACAGAGAGCCCACTGAATATAATTCACAGTTAATGCAAAACATCATGATATATTTTACTGTGCATTTGCAAAGTAATTTTTTTCTGATACTTTTGATTGGATTTGGCATTTGGCTTTCTAAGAAATGTCCCCTTTCCAGGGGCATCAAATATAATTTGGTTTCCATCGACAATAGGATGGGAAGTTCAAATTGAGATCAGTATTCATCAATAAAATCAGTTGTTATTTAAACAATTGTAGCTTGGAAAAGTTTTACTGCACTACTAGAATTTACAACATTTAAGTAATCAGATTTTCACGAACATATTAAAAAAATGTAATCAATGAAGCATATAAATTTTTATAAACTATACTTGTATTATTTTATGTTCCAAAAGAATCTGAAAATTATAATTATTTCACAAAAAACTAAAAATTGCAAGATCACAAAGTATTTTGAAACTTAAATTACACATGTATGCATTACATTACCAACAAGAAATGAGATTAGTAATGTTTTACATGAAGTTTATTTACTTCTGTGATTGTTTACCATATTTTGGTATGCAATAAACCAATTTTTTATAGCATTTTATGCCACTCGTCTAAAAGTACTTTTATGTTCTCGGATGTGCAAGTCTATTTGATGTTACAAATTCTCGAATAAGGTCTGTTGACTGGGGTGAGTTTTGCATATTTAAATATTCCATTTTTTTCTTCAACTAATCCTGCAAATTCTTCACATACATTTTTTTGCAGAAATTGTACCCTCAATAAAAGCAACATTATTGTAAAATGGAATTGGGCATAGCCAAAACATCATTTTCTCATGAAATTGTTTTACACAGTTGTACCAGTGTAGTACAGTAACTATTAGATAAGGTAGCAAAAGCAAGCAGTATTTGGGAGCCTCATGCTTAAGGGGTACTTCCCGAGGGCCCACATTTTTGCTTTTTTGATACAGGAGGTCTGTTTTCAGTGGGCTGTGAGGTGTCAAACAACTAATTCTACCTGCGATTAATGGATTGGGAATGATACAGAGTCCAATGTATCCTGAATCTCTCCTTTTGGCAGTATTTAAATGAAGAGTCTTTACATTGTCCATAGTTTCATAGATGTAATGTTATCACACTGCTGGATGTGTCCAGCTTCTTAATTTTCCGAATTTTAAATTTCGCACCAATATTGCACGATTCATATTTTTCGGAAATGTTTAACTCACACATGTGCCGATTGAAAAGTCCTTCAGAATTGTAGATGAAAGAATTAACAATCTCTACGTCTGTTCGTGTTATTCTATTTGTAGATCAGAATAATTTCCGACTTGATTGTATTTCACATGTGTCACACCAAGGAAAAACATATTGTTTAAACAAATGCCTAGTTGACAAACGTACGTCGAAGTGATCGCAACATCTAGATCAGCAATAGGGTAAGCTTAATTTGACGTTTTCATAATTAGATATAATACGTTATATCGAATAAAAAACTCAAAAATGTAATGCTTTAGACTAGTTTACAAAACAAAAATATATTAATAATAACAACTATTTAATAATCATTAGTTATCGCATTGAGATAACGAAATCCACTAATATGTATGAGATTTATATCAATTAAAATGAGTACGTATTAGATAAAATTCATTACCAGATCCACATGATCATCTTGATAACACTTCTAAAAATAAAATATTTCAAAATAATAAGAAAGATTTCTATAAAATTTAAGTGTGCGATACTTTTTTGTGAAAATTCAAAATGTTATCTGATAGATTAAGTTTGAACTTACATATATTTTCGAAATCATGTTAAAAGAATTACTGTGCATCAGTTGTAAAATAACATCCACTAATTTAATTAAATGGAATTATTGAATTTCGAATTTCCTAATTCATCAGTTCTATAAGGCGCACTTTTTCCCCCTATCTCCAAATACTGAGTAAAATAAAATATGTTAAATATTCGGAAAAATATTGTAAGAACGTTGTATTTTCTTAAAATCAAAGCTTTTTTGTTGTTGGTGATACTGAAAATAATGTGCGTCTTAGAATTGATGAAATACGACAGTACACGACGAGAATATAAAAATGGCCACCTATAGAAAACAAACTTAAACATGATTTACTGGTCTAAATCAAGAGTTTAAAATGTTTAAAAACTTAAATAATAAGTAAAAACACGGTTAAAAGTTTGGCATGACAGCTTAAAAAGTAATCTCATACAAATTACATTGTATATTGCAAAACAACTAAAACATTTCCAATATCATATGCATGAAGGGGAATCTTTGAGCTTATTCCCCCAAAATCTAAGAAATTTTAAAATTTTTAAACCGAATCGGCAAAATATAAAAGGGGAATTGCACTTTTGCATTAAAAGTGTGATGATTTTTCTGCTCTAGAAATGCTGTGATATAAAAACTGATATAAAAATAAAAACTGTGATTTTTAAAGTTAAAAAAGGATATTCCTAACATAAAAACGAAATTTTTCCAAGATAAAAATGCATTTTGTAACACAAAATGCACCTTTTTTTAAAGTAAAAGTGCGATTTTACCTTTCGCAATTTTTCTGCATTAAAAGTGAGATTTCTCCTGGAATCCCTGGAATCTCCTGGTGATGGTAAATATACGGCTAAAATAGGCCACTCCAATTAAGATTCTGGACCCTATTTACCCCAAAATGTGAAGACATATACGATCTTTCCCTAATGCTACATGTAAAGTTAAACCACAGCTATTATATCATAATTACGAATGTATACTTTATTATGCAGATTTTACAATACATCAGAAGTCATGGACAAGTATACAACCGGATATATGCGTTTTTACTTCAGTGGACACATTACCGCTGGTTGTTATTTTGTGGTGTTGGCCATCTGGTGGACTGCAAATATCTTCAAGTGTTACTTCGAGTCCAAGAGAAAAGGTAGAAGCAGCACTCATGAGCTGCTCAGATTCACCAATCCTTACTTCTCAAAGATTTGTCTGGAGGGTTACTTTCAAGTGATTGGGATGTTAATAATAATAGGATTGATAACACAGAACTTGATTCGGTTCGGGATGTCCTACCACGAAGACTCTATTCCCCACATTATAATAACTATAATGTTTCTGCTGACTGGAATATTGGATTTGCTGCTTGCGAGAGACTGGCAATTTCCAAGAGGTCTCAAAGCCACTGTCCTCGCTCTTGGATTCGCCTGTCTTGGGATCGCTTTAATAAGTCATCTAGATGGCAATGTATCTGCACTGAAAGCTCGAATGCATCTGATTTTGATTGTTCTTTGCTTTGCAACTGTCATGACCATTCTTGTAGAAGCCTTCCACACTGGAGTTCACATGTATTCCATAATCCGAAGCCTTCTGGTTCTGACTTCAGGAACATGGTTTATTCAAATAAGTTGTACTCTATTTCCACCAGAACACGACTACAGAGAACCCACTGACCCTAATTCGCAGTTAATGATAAGCATCATGATATATTTTATTGCGCATGTGCAATGTAATTTTATCCTCATGCTTTTGATTGGGTTTGGAATTTTTCTTTCTAAGCAATGTCCCTGTTCCAAGGAGATTAAATATGATTTAATTACTTGCTATAAACAAAAAGTTGGGATGGCTGAGAAGATCTAAAATTGAGATCAGACAACAGAAACAGTATTTATTAATAAAACCAACACCATCAATGTATTGCTTGAAAATTGACCATGATGACCTCAATAAAACAAAAGTATTTAAATTTGCATGAGAGTTCATATTTGTAACTTTTGTTGTACGTTTTTCAAGAATCTAGAGGATAATTTTCTATTTCTTTTTTTTTTGGCGTGCAAATTAGTTTTATGATCGTCCCTAGTGTATATACACGATGTTTGAGTTGCACAACTGAATATTCGCAGACTTGTTTGCACATCACGTGTGTCACTCCATGGTAAAACATATGGTTGAAACAATAATATCTAGTTGACGCGAACACGTTGCAATAATCACATCTACTTCAGCAACAGGGTAAGTTTATAATTCTTTATTCTACTAGAAAACTACACGTTTTAAGCTATACATAATTTATTAATACAACTGTATGTCGCATAAAAAACTCAAAAGTAACGCCTTAGTTTAGTATCTGGGATTCAAATTACCAAAATGTCCCAAAATTTTCCAGAATGTTGGAATATTGTCCTTCTATTTGGAACCCAAACAGGATGCTTCATATTCAGGACATATAGAGATGATCCAGCATAGGGCAGCCAGATTTGTTAAGGGACCATTCAAATTTTCATTCAAAGATTCTGCACATTTCGTACCACGACTATAATAGTTAAAAATGTACTTTATTATGCAGATCTCACAGTACAATGGATGCCATGGACAAGCAGGCAGTCGCAAACTTGCGTTTTTATTTCATAGGACACATGCACACTGGTATTTATTATGTGGTGTTGGCCATCTGGTGGACTGCAAATATCTTCAAATCATACTTCGAGTTCAAGTGTAAAGGACAGTACAACACTCCTGAGTTGTTCAGTTTCAACAATCCTTACTTCTCAAAGATTTGTCTGGAGGGTTACTTTCAAGTGATTGGAAGTTCGACATTAATGGTTTCAATGTTGCAAAACGTGATTCGGTATGGGATGTCCCATCACGAAGACTCTGTGCCCCACATCCTAATAACTACACCGTTTCTGCTGAGTGGAATAGTGGATTTGTTGCTTGCGAGACAGTGGCAATTTCCAAGAGGTCTGAAAGCCACTGTCCTCTCTCTTGGATTCACCTGTCTTGGGCTCGTTTTAATAAGTCATTTCGATGGCAATATATCAGCACTGAAAGCTAGAATGCATATGTTTTTGATCATTCTTTGCTTGGCAATTATCATGTCCATTCTTGTAGAAGCCGCCCACAGTCGAGTGCACATGTATTCCATAATCAGAACTCTTCTGGTTCTGACTTTAGGAACATGGTTTATTCAAACAAGTTTCACTTTATTTCCACCAGAACATCACTACAGAGAACCCACTGAACTTAATTCGCATTTAATGCAAAACATCATGATATACTTTGTGGTTCATTTGCAAGTTAATTTTTGCTTGATACTTTTGATTGGTTTTTGCATTTGGCTTTCTAAGAAATGTCCTATGAAATATGATTTAATTGCCAATTGACAATGGAAATATGGTGGTAATTAAAATGCACTGCAACATTACATTTACCAATGCATGACCTGGAATAATTCATCATTATGTCAAATTGTCAATAAAACATTAAGAAACAATCAGATTTAGCACGCGAGTTCAAAAAACCGATCGATAAAATAAGTTTGGAACGAGACATACTTAACCATACCAATTGACTTGAAAAAAACTTTTGTCATTTGTCAAATTTTATTCATAAAGATAATTGCTTCAATGTTGTCACAGGTGCACAAAAATATCATGTAAGCTAAATTAAACTAAGTGACCCATTATGCAGTCTAATTATACTTGTACATTTATATGACATTTTTTATATCTCAACAGATGAGTCACAATACACAAATTAAGCTCACCCAAAAGCTGATCAAACATCAACAATTCTCGATTAATGCAAAGCATGTGACCCAAGGCTGTATCATTCCTGGAATGCCAGAAATTGGCTACCTATACGTATCTTTCGCTTCAAATGGTTATACTTGGTAAGTTCCAGTAAAAGTTAATTAGGAAAATAAATTATGAATAGATTCAGTTTTTCTATTTAATGTGGACTTAATTATTGAAATAATTATTCCCTATACAACCATGCTAGAATAAACACACAAGTGTGCTAGATAATTATTTACTATTATCATTGCTAAGGAACTAGGGTTTAGCCTTTAGTCAACAACATGTAAAACTGCAATGTCATTACATGAGGATAATGTTAATAGTGGATGTATTTGCCAGCAATGCTAGTGCAATTACATGTTAGACATCCATATTGACCTTGCTTTGAAAGCAAGTATCAGAGGTTTAAATAAGTGTTCATCCAGCCCACAACAGGTGGAAAGCAGAGGTGAATTTCAGAGGAACTTATCAAACAAAGAGTAATTTTCAAGCAAGGTACGACCTGGGTGGTAAAATTTCAAAGGGCCATATACAGTTTGCCATTATCCATATATATACAATGTATGAAAATATGTATGGTCATACATATATGGCGTTTTACATCCATTCATGGGATTAAACATTGACTTATAGGCCGATTAGTAGTGTTAAGCTGGAATACAACCTTATCACTTTCAATGGGTGAAATTTTAAAACAGACTCACAGCCAAACAAAACGAGATAAAATAAAAATAAAAAATTGTTTAAAATAGCTTGTTGATAAATCAGCAAGCGTATGATGATGTCGTTTTTCACTTTGAAATGGTAGATTTTTTTAAAATTAATAAACAAGTTTGAAAAATGTCCGTTAATTTGCACATGCTGCCAGCAGGTGGCAGCATGAGAATTCGAATAGAAGAGGGGCTATTGTGGACAGATACTTTTTCCCCTCGAAATCTAAGAAAATATACAAATTCCATGCCGAAACGTCCAAATATAAAAGAGGAATTGCACTTATAATATATATGCATTATAATTGTGATTTTCTGCTCTAGAAATGCAGTTTTTCTGCAGTAAAAGTGCGATTTTTAATGTAAAAAAACATTTTTTTTACAGGAAAAGTGCAAATTTTCTTGGGTAAAAGTGAGATTTTAAGGTAAAAACAGAATTTTTCTTCATTAAAATTATGATTTTTATTAAGTAAAAATAATTTTTTTTGCAATAAAAATGCAATTTTTCTAAGGTTTGATTTTTAAGGTAAAAGTTCGATTTTTTAGATGGTCATATGTGTAAAGGTAATTTTAAATTTTTGTAGGTCCACTCCAACATTCTTGACTCTATCCCCCAAAATCTAATGACAAACGGCCTTGGTATTTCCCATAAATAAATTGTCCCCAAAGGTATGTACAGTAGAAACTCGATTATCCGGACCTCAATCATCCGAATCATCCTCAATTATCTGGACGTGAGGAGCCAAATTTTTTTTTTTTTTTTTTAGGTGCGATAAGTTTTTTGTGGCCTTAGTTTTTGCGGCAATTGCAAAAGTCTAAATTTCACCCATTTTTGAAAAAAACTAAGGGTATTACACAAATCTATGAA